>OZ022585.1:25949808-25979808 GCA_963669155.1 Arbacia lixula
GTCAATACAGTGCAGTATTATTTCAAAAAAGGGCACCGAGCCTGGGCTCAATATAATAATGTTTGTGATCATGTAACCTGCTGACATTTTACGAAAAACGAAGTATAAGGTAAATCGCCACTTCTTTAAGTGGGCGGGTAAAATATTATTTCTCTTGGCTAACAAATATCCCAAGTCCTGTGGTGTTTTAACCAAATGTCTTAAATAAAACAAAACTTGGAAGATTATTCTAAAAGGCCGCTTTCAATTTGATAAGGGCCATTTTCAATTTCATGATGGCAACTTTTCTTTTGATGGCAGTAATTTTTTTTTTATTTCATCAGCATCCTTTGTTTTGAATCGATGTCACCACAGACTCTGAATATCTTTCTGTAAGTTGGGATTGAATCGATGTCACCACAGACTCTGAATATCTTCCTGTGTAGTTGGGATTGAATCGATGTCACCACAGACTCTGAATATCTTCCTGTGTAGTTGGGATTGAATCGATGTCACCACAGACTCTGAATATCTTCCTGTGTAGTTGGGAATAACATCTTTCATGTCATCATAACGTTATATTCATACCAGCTACATTGGCCTACAGGTACACATAAATTATTATCTCGTAGGTAAAAACATGGCGGTAGAACGCACCCAATGTTTTAAGAGATTTCCTGGGGGAGATATCTCCCATTCTTATGTGAATAGCTATCATAATGCGTTATATTCATATAAGTTGATTTGAAACCAGACAATTGCAGGAAAAAGGACTTTTTTTCAAGGAATGAGAAATGGCAAGACATTTACGTGGGGATGTCAGGTAGAACCTAAGCTAATGCAGAGGCGAGTCCGGGGGGTGGGGGGGGGGGGTGGTCATAGGTGCAAATATGCAACAAGAACAAGAAGGCCCGTGCACTGGAAAGGCGCAGAACCCTCCCCCCCCCCCCCCCCCCCCCCCCGTTCCCATTCCCATTCCCCCCTCTTCCTCTCACGTAATGTGGAGCGAGCGAGGAAGATGATATAGTCAGAAGGATTAGGGCCTGGTCTGTATTACCAGACATAGATGTTAACAGTTGCATGCATGCCCTTACATGAACCTGACCATCCCCTCCCCCCTTTGCACAAATGCTGGATTCGTCCCTGTAATATGGTGACCATCACTTACTGCTCATAATTATGTACCAAAGTTGGGCAGAAATAAAAAAAAAACACAATCAAAGTCCTCTAATCAAAATTTTCGATGTCGTTCAGGAAAAAATGTGTGTGTGTCTGTATTATGTATGTGCACGTGTGTGTGTGTGTGTGTGTGTGTGTGTGTGTGTCTGCCTCATGTATGTCGGAGGGGGGGGGGCCGGGGAGGGGCTAGGAAGAAAAGGGATTTAGGTGAACTGATAGTTAGTCCAGATACTGGCCGTATTTTATCGTCCGGCTCTTCTCCCACACACATTACACCATAGCCCCGTTCATATACCATATACCGCTATTATTACCGATGCACATCGGTAAGCAAGTTTCCAGCGAGCCGCAAAAGCACCGTTCATATACACCCCCAAAAGCCGTAATGTTGCGGTGTTTTGGACAGCTGGACTCTCTACAAACATGCTCCGCTCAGCCATACGAGCGGTAGGATTAGCGACCAACAGGCCAGGGCGCGATGCTAAAGGCGCAACATTTACGCCTATTTTGCGGACGCAGTTTATAAGATTCGCTTACCGCAATATTGCGGTATTATTACTAGGTCTCGATCCGCGAAAAAGCCGCAAAATAAGCGCAAAAAAGGAGGAAGCAAATACCGCATTATTTGAGCGATTCCCGTTCATATACGCAGCTATCGGTAATGCATCGGCAAAATTGCCGCAAATGTTGCGCCTTCTTCGCGGATAGGCGGTGTATATGAACGGGGTTCATGATTCACATATTACGCACACCGCGCCAGACCACTGATTGCGCGACTCCACGAATCTGTCCGCCCGGAGAAAAATCAGGGTGAAAATTTTTTGTATGTGATGCGCCCCCATCGTTCGTTGTCGGCGGATTGTTAAATACAGTCCAGGGGGTGGACTAACTGATAGTAGGTATGGGAAGCTGTGTTATTTTATTTATTATATTTCATTAGTTTTGTTTTCGTGTTTTGTGGTAAAAATTTGTCTCAATCTTTTATACTAAACAGAACAGAAAAAAATCATTGCAAAGGGGATGTGAATGAAATTGTTATGCTAATTACGTGCAAAATGCCTTATATTCATCCCGGGGGGGGGGGGGGGCACTCAAATTATATTTTGATGGGGGTGTGCCTCACGAAACCCTGAAATGGGGGTCTAAGGAACTGACTACAAGGGTAAAATCCGCGTAAAATCTGGGGTCTTAGGAACTAAAAATATACCGGCATTCCCGGCCAGCATTGTGAAAAACAGGGTCTACAGAACTATCCTCGCTGCGCATGCGACGCGTTGTGTTTACGTTAGGGTTTTCTTGCAGCTCGCTAGGCCGGCGGGTCGGGCGGCCGGGTTGATGTTGAAGCGTACGCGTAGCAAGCTGCACGCAAGCCGCGGGCCTGGGGAACGGAGGGAGGGAACGGAGGGAGGGGCACAGCGGGGAGGCTAAGGAGCGGAACTTTCGCGGAACGTTCGCCATGCGTAGGATATAGAGGATCTAAAGAACGGATATCGAGGTCTCAAAAAGGGGGTCTTCAAAGCGGCACGCCCCCGTACCACGAATGTATGTGAGTGCCCCCCCGGGATATTCATGCATAATTAATTTGATTTTCATGCTCGTTTATTGTCGATACAATTGTACAATTCGCTTTATCAAATGAATATATTTATGTAATTGTAAACCTGAAGATTTGGGAATAAAAACTGATTAAAAAAGTATCTGTGTGTGGTATGTGTGCGTGTGCGTGTGTGTGTGTGTGTGTATGTGTGTGTGTGTGTGCGTGTATGTGTATGTGTGTGTGTGGGGTTTTTTTTTTGGGGGGGTGGGGCATACAAACCCCCCTCCCAGCTATTGTGGCTGCAGTACGAGTCATGTTGTTTGTCTTTGCAATACATGTAATTGCCTCAGTAATTCTCAAACTACACAGCAGTACTCCTTTTAATACACATCCTATACTATGCGTGTCTTCGAGACCGTTCTAGAAGTCCAATACAATAAGTACACGTCGTGTTTTGAATGAATCACCCCTAGACCGTTCTAGAAGCCCAATACAAAAAGTACACGTCGTGTTTCGAATGAATCACCCTCGTTACCTGACCTGGTGGTGTTAAAGGAGACATATAAAATAAACATGTCTGTGAAGGTTTAGCGAAACTCGGTCACAGGAAAAGCTAGTTTTTTTTATTTGATTTTAAAGTTTCGATTTTGAGACATCATGTGCGAGGTGCTCTCTCCCCCTCCCCCCCCCCCCCCCTCTCTCTCTCTCTCTCTCTCTCTCTCTCTCTCTCTCTCTCTCTCTCTCTCTCTCTCATATGTTGTGTACTCCTATTTCCATTAATTGCCTTTTTATTTTCTTTCATGAAGGAATCAGATTCTCAATGACTTGGATATCTCAGGTAGCACAAGAAAGGGTTACCAGTCGTGCGTTAGTTTGAGTCGTCGAACAGCTTAGTGGAATTCCCCTGTCCCCTGACATGGCTTGTCCAGGGCCGGAAAAGCCGATGTTTATAGTTTAGCCTTGTGCAAGTAGTCAGTGTTGTTTTTTAAAAATATGTATTTTCTCTTTTCACTCTAATCATCTTTTTGTATTCAAAATTAGCCAAATAGCATACATAAGAAGCCTTTAAATTTACACTTTTTTTAAAAAAAAGATGAGAATGTTGTAAAGGATATGAAACTTGTTCCAAATTAAAAGAATTGATTTAAGAAGGTTGCATTGATAAAGACTACCCGATACCCATGCACTCTACCCGTACCCATGCATCATCGTTATTTTGAGAAAATAGTACACACGACATTGCGACACAACGTGAAAGGATGAACTGAAACTAGCTGTTTATAGGGATATATAACTTTCGCAAAGATGGGAACTTGTTACAAATCGTCTGTCCTGCGGCTAGGCAATAACGGTACGGACGTTAATCGGCATCTGATATTGCAGAGCTTTCTCAAAGGTAAGTTGAGTGTATAAAAAGTAAACTCTGCTGCTTACGCTACGGTACGGGTACACTTGACTATTACTGCGACCAGCCCGCTCGCTCACTGTCTGTCATGTCTGTCTGGTGATCCTAAATAATAAATTATTTAGGATCACCAGGGGCATGTTTCTGCATTATAAATGCCAGTGACATCTCACTTAGAACTCACGCTAGTAGTATTAATGATGCTAAACCGTTTCTTGAAGACAATGCTAAGTCGAATATCAGTGACATCGCGTGTACCGATACTGGATCAGAATTCTCAGACAAATTGATAAATAGCCTTTCTCACGAATTTCCGAAATAATTGATAAAATGTCAGGTTGAAATAATTATAATTTTGTTGAATATGGGGCGAAGTATTGTTTAAAACTTTGATTAGTCTATGCATGAGTCTCAGCTTTCCATAAGCCACTATTGTTCTCAAGGATCATCCGATCGAGAACATTAGATGCGACTGGGTCCGAGCAATTCCAGCATTTAGAGCTGAGGTTGAATTTGTAATAGCTTCGAGAATCACCTCAGTGCTAACTAACAACATGTATATTAGAGCTGAGGTTAGAATTGTCATTGTGTTGAGAAATGCGCCCCAGTAACTGCCCTAGTGAATTTTTAGGCTCTGGAAGACCCGTCTTGTGAATTTTTTGGGGGGGTAAACAGAAAAACTGCAGATGAGAACACATTATTCTGTGATTCTGTTGAACCCTAAGTTCAAACAAAATTGGCAACATTCAGCATACAGTGCGACCTCTATTAACCGGCCATGTTGGGACCAGCAGCCTTCTGGATGAGTGATTTGGCTGGATAAGAGTGCTAATGTACAAACCCAGTATATGGGGGAGGTATACATGTCATACGTTGTTGTATAAACAACCCAAAGACAATGCCCAAATTGCAACAGACCTCCCACAAGTGATATTTTATTTATTGTTTACTGATACTCAGCCGGTTCTGTGTACACTTCTGATAAAGTGTATCAATTACAGGCAATGGCTGATAAGTCAATTGTCCGGATAACAGAGATCTCCGTATAATCAATGGTCGTATAGTCGAGGCCAAAATGTACTGACTTACAATCAACTTGATTACAATGCTCTTTAGATACCAAGCCCCCAGACTTTCATCAAGATGGTGCTGAGGAAAGGACGTAAGTTCAATGTTGCCAGCGCCAAGACGATGCGATACTTCGCTAAGGATCCCCACAAGGGCAACACAGCAGGCTTCAGGGGTCAAAACTGCATCCGCAAGGATTACTCCTCCGGTGAGATCCATACAGACAACCTTGCCCAGGAGCAGAAGCTTGTTGAACAGACGGTCAATGATGGTGGAATAGAAACAAGAGGTATGAAGAAGAAGGGTTAGGGTTAGGGTTAGGGTTAGACCCTAACCCTAACCCTAACCCTAATCCGCAAGGATTACTCCTCCGGTGAGATCCATACAGACAACCTTGCCCAGGAGCAGAAGCTTGTTGAACAGACGGTCAATGATGGTGGAATAGAAACAAGAGGTATGAAGGTTCTACTGAAGAAGAAGTTGCAGATTTGTAGGAATCTCTTGAGGATTTGTTTTTCTACTTTTGTAAATACACAGGCCTACGTTTATTGTGTGTTATTTGCATGTAAGTTACTGAAATAGTTTTCACAGTGCATTTTTTTTGCCAAAAATAATTTGTTCATGGTGAAACAATAATGGGCATAGTATGTGTAGTCAAGGCTGGTGAGAGCCAGCAAGATTTAATAAAAACTATTGACAATTTAGCTTAATTTAATAGGAATAAATGTAAAACGTGGGCCATGTTGCATATGCTTTCAATTATTGTAACTTACCTTCAGTGGTAACCAGCATGGCAACATCCATGAACTCTTATTATTGCACCTGTTACCATGGTAGTTACCATCGATGGGAAGTTACAATGATTGAAAACCTACATGTAACATGGCCCTATCAAAAACAAAAAATAAATTACCGGTAGATGAGATAAATGAGATTATCATTTTACTTACTCAGATTTCACAGATACATATGGGGAAAGCTGTCTTTATTCCATGAATAAGAAGAAGAGATGGCTGCTACCTGATATTCTAGCTGAGAACATCGCAGACAAGGAATTCCACAAAGATATAAAGATGGGTGTGCTGATGGTAGAACTCACCGTTACCCAGCGCGGCCACAAATCCATTGGAAGCAGCGTCCCAGCCTGCACAGCCGTCCATAGCTCCAAGTTTGAGGGGGAGTCATGTCGGAAGCCCAATGATCACTACTCCTACCTTACTAACCTAAGGTTTAACAAGGTAGATACATTATGTTATTTTCTGATTGTTCAAGCTATGAAAGTATAAGAGGATTATAAGTTGATTTATTTTAGTTGATGTTCAGATTACCAGATAAACATTATTGATCATAAATTCATAACTTGATAAGTAGAAGTTGAAAATAAAGAATTAGTCAGGTAGAATTGATTTACCTGTGGCATTAAGTGAAGTCTTGTTTGCTGACTTGAGTCACAGCTGTTTAAACCTCATCATCACAAAGAATCTGGGATATGTTGCTGTCTTATACTGAAAGCTCTGGCTGTCATGATTATCATTATTTATATTCCTTGTGTGTTAATTGGCTGTCATCATTTATATTTCGAGGCACAAAAGTAAATATTTGACAATGACTCTGCACTTGACTTTATCCAAATTCTGATCCTCATTGTTATTGTTCAGGCCATGCGGAACCGCAGAGCAGAGCTCGCTGAACGGAGGAGGGAGCGGGCCAAGACTGGGAGGAGGATAGAGGTTGCAGAGAAAGAAGAAAAGTATCGATATATGTTCACACATGAAATGGAGAAGAAGGAGCCTGTTCATCTTGTTTATGAGATTATCAGGCCAAGACCTCTTCACCACTATCCTTGGCATCTTGGGAAGAAACGACGAAGACAGCCTGATCGATACACTAGTAAGGTCTTCATGGTGTTATCACCCTGTTGCATAGAATGTGAAAAAAAATTTTTTTCTGAAAACCTTAACCCAAATAACAATCAATTTATGCTGAAAGTTGAATTTTCATCCTTCGTAATGACCTCGATAATATCCCACCAAAATGTCTGAGAGAGATAAAAAATCACGATATTCTTAGCAAAATGAAAGTTCACTGTGCGTTGCCATTTTCCTTAACATCCTTCGATGGTATGATGATTAGACATACTTGTTTGATCATTGCTGTGATTGGGTGATGTTCCAGCACAAGAGTTTTTTTCAAATTGATGACCAAACCATGATTGTCCATTGCAAACAAATACACATTGGAAGAAAAAAAACATTTTTATTTGAAACTATATTTTTAAGGAAGAAAATTAAATTTTTTATTTTTTTAAAACAATTTTCATTTGCCTGAAATGTAGCCAAAAGTGAGTCGCATGAGGTCAGGTTGACGAGCACTAGTCAATAAACCGCTAGGACTAGCGGTGTACGCTAGACTAGCTGCTCACTGATTTTGAATTTTATTGACCTGGAAAATCTACTGTAAAATCAATGTTAATCAAGTAATAGGAGACCCAGGTCAATAGAACTGAAGGTCCAAAGCCATACAATGAAAGTTTTGAGAAGAAATACCAGCAGAAATGCAGGCAAGAATGAAAACGATGCATCTTCCTGGGACAGATTATCTATTGTTATATGTCTTCATAAGGAGTCGAGCTAAAAGCTACGACATGGCCGTACTCACCTAGAGAAGACAACGGTTGAAGTTTGGTATTTTGGTCTCTCCTGAAAGTTCCTAGCCGGCTACTCAGGAAGCAGGATTTTATCGTCTTCATATCAAATTAAAGAGAAATCTGCTCCCAAAAATGTGACAAAGAAATTTGCATTGGGGTGAAGTTTTGTTTAATATCAATTGTAACTACTATGGAAACCATAGAAATTTTCAATGAACTCTGAGCCTAACAGCCCAGTGTAGTTGATATTTTTTTGACAAATTCTATAAAAAAAAAAAATCTTGTGACAACTTGGGAAAATAATTAACATTACTTCAAGGGGCTTCTTTATAAACGTGATGGCATAAAATGAACACCCTGTGCAAGTTTTTCACTGGTGCCGATCTGTTTCTGTATTTTTTGTTGAATGAAACTTATTATTGGAGTGTGGAGTGATGAATTCTTGTTTTCTTTGACAGGTACCTATAATCCCATATATATGACCAATGTGAGGCAGCGCCACACTGATGTAGATAAAGCTGATTGGTGCTCTGACAACGTCCATCCAGTCATTGAGGAAATCATTGATGACACTGAAGACTACACGGACAGTGGGGATTATCTCTCATCAAGTGACAACAGAAGGAACATGTGCTTGGAATCCTTCATTCCAAAGGATGTAAGGACTCGGGTGCGGTCTTGCAAGAGAATGCGGGTTAGCATCCCGCATCGTCAGGGCAACGATGATGCATGTGAGCATGAGTGGGAGTATTCAAAGTCTGCTGCTACTCCCAGAAGAAAGGTCTACGGGAAAGGAGCTGCCATTTATGTTCCCAATGATGACACCATGCCTGAACGCAAAGAGATGGTTGCTATCCCATCAGACATCAGCGATGCAGG
This sequence comes from Arbacia lixula, assembly GCA_963669155.1. Taxonomy (NCBI): domain Eukaryota; kingdom Metazoa; phylum Echinodermata; class Echinoidea; order Arbacioida; family Arbaciidae; genus Arbacia; species Arbacia lixula. The sequence continues at coordinate 25,958,503 of OZ022585.1, forward strand.
CACCACGGACAGCGGATTTCAGTCTGACGGTCAATTGACTGACCACAAAGACCTTTCCATCGAGTGGATTGACCTTTGCTACGTCTCCAGTGAGTCTGCTACCCCAAAACTACTGGTGGAGCAATTTGGACCAAGATACACAGAGGGAGAGTCAATTCCGAGGAGTTTCACCATCAGACTGAGGGCTGCATCTCATGAGGGTGTGCCGCTCTCTGCAGTCGCTGTGTTTTCTGTCAAGGATACCGCTGCAGGTGCAACCACCTTGAGGTAAGATAATTATGTGCATAGCAATTTTGACAGATAATGAACACTTAGCATGAAGTTTGTTAAATATTAAAAGAACAATCAGAGAAGTGGACTTTTGAAAATTTACAGATTCATTGGACAAACTGAGAAAATGTGTTTTTTGGTTATTTTTTTCCCAAAAGATTGGTTAATTGCCCAGATTAAAGATTAACCTTTCTAATCTACTGAGTGGTCCATACAAGACTATAATCAATATAAGAGAAAGTGGAGACTGACTGAAGAATTTTTGAAGAATTTTTGATTGAATTCAAGCAATCAGGGGAAAGTAAGCTCTAACCAACATGACATTAAATGAAGTTGTGAACATGCAAGATTGTCTGGCCATACTCAGTTCATAAAAATGTAAAGCTGCAGTAATAAGATTCATTCATTTTGGCCACCACAGATTGTATTCAACCATGAAATCACTAAACCAATAATAAGCAAGCTTGATTTAATGGTTAATTGTGACCATGCTAAGGGAAGGGGCATTATACAGTGACTATCCTGTGAGTGCAAGGCTCTATTTGTCAGTTCGGATGAGGAATGTCCAGCAGCCACGTAGCCAGGCATGGCTCACACGTAGCCAGGCATGGCTCACACGTAGCCAGGCATGGCTCACACGTAGCCAGGCATGGCTCACACGTAGCCAGGCATGGCGCACACGTAGCCAGGCATGGCGCACACGTAGCCAGGCATGGCTCACACGTAGCCAGGCATGGCTCACACGTAGCCAGGCAAGGCGCACATTCAATCACCCACGTAGCCAGGCATGGCTCACACGTAGCCAGGCATGGCGCACACGTAGCCAGGCATGGCTCACACTTAGCCAGGCATGGCTCACACGTAGCCAGGCAAGGCGCACATTCAATCACCCACGTAGCCAGGCAAGGCTCACACGTAGCCAGGCATGGCTCACACGTAGCCAGGCATGGCTCACACGTAGCCAGGCAAGGCTCACATTCAAACCTGCAGTTGCTGCAATTTTAGCTGTGACGTTCACAAAGATGAGCAAAAAAAAAAGGTCTGACATTTTTTTTTCTGCACTGTAATTATGTGCATTATCGTCTGCTTTGCACACCCAACTTTAGATCATATAATGGTGGTCAACGTGCATACCTCTACATTACTGCTTACCGCTTGTAGCACCCCTGTCAGCGTGCCTATTGGAGTTTAGCAAATAGGGTTCTTGTATCGTGATGCTAGACCAGTAAAGCATATGCGGTACATTAGTACATACACATTGGCCAAGCTGTCATTATCATTATATGCTTTGCTTAGCTGTACTGCATTTTGTGACATTAGGAGAGGGTGAACTTCACCTTATGTGTGAAAGCAGTAGGCAATGCATACATACCCCCCCCCCCCCCCCCAGCCACCCTGTACACATACCCCCCCCCCCCACCCCCACCCTCCCAGCCACCCTGTACACATGTGTGAAAGCAGTAGGCAATGCATACATGTACATACCCCCCCCCCTCCCCCCCCCCCCCCCCCCAGCCACCCTGTACAATCATGCAATATGATGACCAGATCCATACCCTAGATCCGTTCCTGCTTGGCCTATCATAGTCTTGAGGGCATATACCAGTATACAGCCTTCAGCTCGAGGCACCAGTGAAATCCAATGTGTTTTTGTCTATACAGAGTGAGAGTCTGAGGGCATATACCAGTATACAGCCTTCAGCTTGAGGCACCAGTGAAATCCAATGTGTTTTTGTCTATACAGAGTGAGAGTCTGAGGGCATATACCAGTATACAGCCTTCAGCTTGAGGCACCAGTGAAATCCAATGTGTTTTTGTCTATACAGAGTGAGAGTCTGAGGGCATATACCAGTATACAGCCTTCAGCTTGAGGCACCAGTGAAATCCAATGTGTTTTTGTCTATACAGAGTGAGAGTCTGTGGGCATATACCAGTATACAGCCTTCAGCTTGAGGCACCAGTGAAATCCATTGTGTTTTTGTCTATACAGAGTGAGAGTCTGAGGGCATATACCAGTATACAGCCTTCAGCTTGAGGCACCAGTGAAATCCAATGTGTTTTTGTCTATACAGAGTGAGAGTCTGAGGGCATATACCAGTATACAGCCTTCAGCTTGAGGCACCAGTGAAATCCAATGTGTTTTTGTCTATACAGAGTGAGAGTCTGTGGGCATATACCAGTATACAGCCTTCAGCTTGAGGCACCAGTGAAATCCAATGTGTTTTTGTCTATACAGAGTGAGAGTCTGAGGGCATATACCAGTATACAGCCTTCAGCTCAAGGCACCAGTGAAATCCAATGTGTTTTTGTCTATACAGAGTGAGAGTCTGTGGGCATATACCAGTATACAGCCTTCAGCTTGAGGCACCAGTGAAATCCATTGTGTTTTTGTCTATACAGAGTGAGAGTCTGAGGGCATATACCAGTATACAGCCTTCAGCTTGAGGCACCAGTGAAATCCAATGTGTTTTTGTCTATACAGAGTGAGAGTCTGTGGGCATATACCAGTATACAGCCTTCAGCTTGAGGCACTAGTGAAATCCATTGTGTTTTTGTCTATACAGAGTGAGAGTCTGTGGGCATATACCAGTATACAGCCTTCAGCTTGATGCACCAGTGAAATCCATTGTGTTTTTGTCTAGTGAGAGTCTGAGGGCATATACCAGTATACAGCCTTCAGCTCAAGGCACCAGTGAAATCCAATGTGTTTTTGTCTATACAGAGTGAGAGTTTGCAGTGCTGATCTTCCCATACCAGATCTCCAAGGTGTGACAGAAGGAGCCATTGCTGCCTGCTGTGCTTGCCCACCAGTGTGCCTCAGCCTTGTCATAGCAGACCTGGAAGCGGCTCTTTCTTCTTATGCTAGGTAAGCTCACATCTAATTCTGTTCAGGCTGCTTTTTTTTTAATTTTCCAAATCAGTGAATAGTCTCCAATTTAGTAAGATGCAAAATTATGTATTTTGTTTATTATTATATTATATAGTACTACACAATACAAGGATTAGTCCATTCTTAAGAGAGGGGAAGGGAGGGACATGAACTTAGGGATAGAGAGGGATATGAAAAGAGGGATATGGAGGGACATGGAAAGAGGGATTACAAGCGCAATCTACTGAGGGTACAATGGTATAAACATCTTTTCTATACATATGAGTAATTAGCTCAAAATTCTTTAATACCAGGGAGGTTTAATATGTCTCAGTTTATAATCAAGACCTGCTGAAAACAAACATTACATACCACTTATAATAGAGGTAAATTACTACATATTCTAAATAGATTCCTTTAGTTTCAATTTCAATAGGGCCAAAGGTCGATTTCTGAACAGTCGGGTGATCATGAGAGGATGCAAAATAAGTTGCGAATAATGCTGTTAATGGAACAGCATGTACTTTGTAGTTTTATGAAGAAGAAACATGTTCACAAAGAGACAGGAAATCCCAACTACCCTATTTCACATAATAAGCTGGTGAGGGTGGTATCATTAAGAATGAGACAATACAACAATTTAGGGAGCATTTCAGAAGGGTGGATTCTAGAATCAATGAAAGCAAACTCTTGGGCGTTTGAATGGTTTAGAAATGACTCCATGGAGGTTGAGAGAATACAGGTACACACTGGGGGAAATTGTTCCTCATTGAAAAAGTATTTATTTGAAAGATGTTGCCCATTTCAAATGTTACGGCTCTGTACATTGGCGCTAGGTAGCCTACACAACTCACACATGCTCACAGGCATTAGGGGATGAAGTGAGTGTATATGGCGGGTTGTTCCATGTCTTCAGGGTTAGACATTATTTCCCAGACATTAGACAGTCAAATGTAATTTCTTTATATTATTCAAATGTTCTTTTGAGATAAAGTCAGTCATTGACTGAAGGTCATATCATGACAAAACTAAATCCATTGTTGTTACTGCAAGTGCATAATCTTAGGATGAAAATGTGGTAGTGTCTTCAGCAGCTGAAGCAGTGTGCAGCAATCTCAACAGCGTGTTCATCTTCTGTTGGTCATATGAACTTTTCGTATTTTGTACTGAAAATACTGAATTTTCCAAAACAAGTTTGTGTTTGGACCTTTTTCATAATTTAATAGGATACTGTTCCATCGGAGTACTGCTGTTGATACAACGAACTCTGAAATTAAGCATTGAACTTTGGCACCCATGGTTTTGATATTTAAGAAGGGCTGATAAATATGTTCATCTTGTCCTTCTTTTTAGTTCCTCCCAATCTCGTCTGGAGACTACAGTTTCCAAACCAAAAAGACTGGACATAAGGCTAGATACTGTGCAGAGCATGATGGGATGGAAAATTAGCTTCAGTACCATTGAGAGGGTCAAAGTTCAACTGGAGGAAGAGGCAGAAAGGAACAAGGTAAGAGAAGATGGTTTGCCAAAGTAGTCATTGAAGGTCATTGATTAAAAAGATAGAAACTGGACAAACAAGCTAGCCAACTGTTGGAGAGATGGGAGGTGGGGTGAAAGAGCTAGTATATGTATGTACCAGGGAGGGATGGAAGACTGGTGTGCTACACATTTTAATGCCTTCACAACAAAGTTAACAGATGGCACTAAGTTTCTCTGTTATTTACCTGTTCATATGCAACTTAAAGTATGATTGACAGAATCAAAACTAAGGCTAAATGCTAAAATTTCATCTTACACATGATAACTCCAGAAAAAGAAACTGAATTTCCTCAAATCTGGTTCAATGATGACATATCACAGGACAATTAAATGATTTTGAATTGGGTGAGGAAAGTCAATGGTCAAAGCTCAAGGTCACAGGTCAAGGTCAAATTGTGAAATGTTGCTGTTTATGTGATGAATTTGGAAATAATTGACCATATCTCACCGCACTGGTACAATCATGATATATTCATGTGTTAATGAAATTGTATGTCAAAGCCAAATAGCAGGGTTTACCAGGAATTTGAAGATGAAATAGTTCATTTATCAGAAATTTTGGCAATACGTGTACTTTAGTGGCTGTGCAGGTGGATGGAGGTTTACCAATAGTTTTCTTTACAAAAAAAGTTTCTAGATTTAGATCCATCCTGTAGTCTTAAATGTTGAGTTATGTATCCCTTGACAAACATACATGTATTTACATGCATAATTTTGTATAATCTATGTAATCGTCTTCCATTTGTCCTTTGCTAGATGTAAGAAAGAATTATAGGTAATTTGTGAAAAACAATCTAGAATTCATCGCTTTTAGATAGCTTTTCTTAAAAGTGCATGTCACATCAATACCCTCCATCCTTGATTTATTGTTTATCTCATAGATGGGAAATTTACCCAGCATGCTTTGATGCTCATATATTATATGCTGTCACAATGTCTTTCACAGAGTCCAGTTACCCCTGTAGATCGTCCAGTCACTAAACCAACACCAGATGAGACTTGTGGGATCTGTTTTGAGAGCCTAGCGCCCTCTCCAGACAGCGAGACGGGCACAGCGCTGCAGAGATGCGGGCACTGGTTCTGTGTGGAGTGCTGGGTGCAACATGTGGCCAGCCGAGTCAGGCAGAACAGGACCCGGATTCATTGCCCTGTAAGTCTGCAGTTGGCATCTGGACTCTTTGTGTGCTAAGGATGCAGTTTGGCACAACTTAGACACACAGCAATTTGCTGTAAAAGAGCCTTTTGCAAGGCACATAAGGTTAATTCAATTTGTGACAGGCAACAAACCTCTTACAGAAGGAATGAAGGGGCAACTTCAATTCAATTCAATTCTGTATTCATTTAACAAACAAGAATAAACAACTTTCATGAACAATGAATATAAGTCATCACCAGAAAGCCGATGGCTTGTGAGGTGTGATAACCTTTAACATGTGGTTCAAAACACATAAGTATAAAGTCCATTATTTAAATGACATTCTGTAAGATGAACCCGAGTACACAAATTACATACAAATACATACTTAAAAAAAACATACATCAAAGAAAGACTAATACAAGCAAATACAAATGAAGCAAAAAACAAAAAACAAAGACTAAGCCTGTTTTCCATGTTGTTTCCCATTTTAAAACTAAACTGTCCAAAGTATATATTCCCGTCTGGTACTGAAAAGACTTTTCTAATCCTGGTCTGGCTTGAGCTGAAGAAGAATGAGAGAGCTATTAGTCTATAGCAGCCAGACATGTTTATTTGAAAGTTTAGATCATAATTATATTCCTAAGAGCCTGGAAGCCAGGCTAAGGTTCTCTCAATACATGTAAGTGAGTAGGATAGTGTTGATCCATATAAACGTTTGGCCTTATCAACCATTCTTTGCTGTAATTTTAAATATTCCCAATGATTGGAAGTGTTTTTATTATAAAAATCATACACAATTTTGTTATACCCATCTACATACTTGTCAACCTTTCTGCTTCAGGAGGAATGGTTTCTCTCTTTGTTTAAATATGTTTAACATTTGTTATTTGTCCCTGATAGATGGAAGCATAATCACCATTTAACATTTGTTATTTGTCCCTGATAGATGGAAGCATAATCACCATGAAAATATATGGTTTATTTACTCACCATGCAAGCACCTTTCTTGGACATGTAATCACATTTATTTGTTCAATTTTCATTTTCAGTAAGTCCTATCTATCCACTCCAAACTAATTTGATAACTTGTAAATTTATACTTAAGTTCCATCTGGTCTCTTCACATCACCTTTTTGTAGGCCTTTGAGTGTGACTCTGTTATCGATAATGTTACACTGCTGTCACTCATGCCTGCATCGCTGGCCCGCTACCACCTGTCTCGTCTCCATGACGATTCCATCGAGACACACCCGCACTGGAAGTGGTGCCCCAACCCCAAGTGCAGGAGGCTTGCAAAGGTAGAAGGGGCAAATGAAGATGGCATGAAGAAGGGAGGGAAGAAGTGGAAGGATGACTCACAGAAGATGGCAGGAAGTGGTCAAGGCGTTGCTATGGTAATCCCAGTCCCCTGCGAATGTGGAACATTCTGGTGCTCTGAGTGTCTTGGTGAAGCCCACTGGCCAGCGACTTGCCTCCAGGCCTCCATGCATGCAAAGCAAGTGGAGGAGATCGGTAAGGAGTTCCCTATCTTAAGCCAGTTCTGTGTCCTAACATAGGCATTGGAATACTTCCCTCTTATTATCATTTTGAGTGAGTTCAGTTTATTTTTAGGTCACAATGCTTCTTATTTTTCAAATATGTTACTTGAATTGTGTAAAAAAAAAAGAAAATTCTTCTTTCATTTTCTATGGCATTGAAAACATGTTATTTTGTCAATTCAAAAGATATTATTTTTCTTTCAGAGCAACAGTTGCATTATCAAAATTGGTAGCAAAATACAGAGTTTCTGCTGAAGGATAGCAGTATGGAAAGGGATTTTGATGATATTATATGAGAGCAATACTTGTTATTGGAGCTACCCCTCTCTAGTCTGTAGTAGTAGGTCATTACATGGGTGAAACTACCCTCAGCCCACACATGGTTAGACACTGGTGAGTTATTTCTGTTATGTGACTACTTCTGTTGGTATCTTGCAGAGAATATCACAAAGAGGAGAGACTTCATTGGGTCTGTGCAGGTGAAGCGATGCCCGCGCTGTAGGCATGCAATAGAAAAAAACGGAGGCTGCCCTCACATGGTGTGCTCTAAGTGCGATGCTGACTTCTGCTGGACGTGCGGAAGGATCTGGAATGACCACTACACTGAGTATGACTTCAAGTGTCCGAAAGGAGAGCAGAACTTGGAGGTATGTGTGATGGTAGTTGTAGTGATGCTCTGTAATGTCTGTACAATATTTGATAGCTTCAATCGAGGCCGGCTTACAAATCAAATCGACTCAGGCTTAATCATGATACTTTTTATTTGAATATGGTGCCAGCCATAAAAATATGGCTAGAGTATAACAATGTCCACCTTTTGGATGGACACAAATTCCACAAAGCCTTGTTTCTGGAAATATATTGTCTAAAATGTTGATGCTTAAAGATTGTCCGTCCCTTTTGCAAGCTTAAAATTTGAAATCGTCTATCACGATCGTAAATTGAAGAAAGTGTGATTCAAGACCATTTCTAAGAATATAGCATGTTGAAGCTTTCTGTGTATGTAAATATTTCAGCCGTTAAATTTCAAACGGACTTTTTTTGTACTACGAAAAAAGTATTAGTCTTTGTTACACTATCTATGTGGTTATTATGCATGTGTGAAATCCTAATTTTATGAGTAATTACCACACTTTGGAAATGATTCCTTCTAAAGAACAATTTTTTTTTCATAATGCGTTTTGTAATTTGATAAACAGATTAATCAATAAAGCAGATATTTCAACACAAACTGCTAAGAGCCTGAGGTAAAGACTATTAATCAGACGTTGTTTACATGCAATATTTGAATTTTACACTACGTATCAGTTTCAAATTATGAATATACAGCTTGCTAACACTTCTCTATATATTTTGCTTATGGTTTGATGGTTTTGTGGTGATCTGCAAAAGGGACGGGCTGTCTTTAAGACAAAAATGGGAACACTATGAATTATTAAGATAAAAAAGAATGAGAACTTATTTTAATCCTCATTTGCTTATTCAGCATTTCTAAAAAAAAATAAGTCTTTCTTTTGACATATTAAGATTGGGAATATCCTTAATTTGATTAATAAATGTGAAATGATTGTGACAAATTGTTTATGGCTTACCAAAGTTGGACATAAAGTGAACGAGTGTGCATCAACTTAGAAAGTATTGCTACCTCATAGTGCATGTCTTGAATTGAATTGATGAAGGAGTTGAAAAGCCGACATTAATCTGTTGAAGAGTATCTGTCCAGAATTGCCAAGAATTACCAAATTGCAGTGTGTTTAGATATCAGCAAGTCTTATTCACTATCAAAGATTGTGTGATATTTTCTTTGTTTGAACCTAAATATTGCAAAAGGAAGTATTTTCTTAAATAAAACCATGATATCAGTACACTCAAATCTTCCATGTCCTTTTTTATAGTTAGACCAACTTTGGAAGCTGTAAATTAATCTTCCATTCTGTTTCTATTTCTGTATTATTTATTTGTATGCCTCCACCAAGAAGTGGCAGGATAAGATTGGCAGTGAAACTATTTACAATGGTAATGTATAACAGGACAATTAAAGGATAAAATTTTGGGTCAGATAGATCTTATTATAGATTTTTCACTGTGTACATGATAACTCAAGATATATTCTATAAAATATCACCAAACCTGGTACAATGATGATATATGACAGGTCTCTCTCAATGAAGTTGTATTCCATAGCCGAATAGCAAGTTTGCCAGGCATTGGAGGATGAAAGTTTACGCAATATTACATATCTTGGCAATACTCAGCGCAGAAGGGTAGAGGGATACTAGTATACTGCATAAAGTTGACTTTCTATATTACTTTAGATCAAATAATCTTAATTTATCTGATGTGTAAACCTATTCAATTTTCTGACTTTTTACCATTCTTTGTTTACAAGTCTGTATTACCTTCAAATCAATCAATCTAATGAAGTCTCCTATACCCTGTGCATCTGCCATCAGACCATGTACCTACTAGTCACCTCATCAGGTGAAGTGAATTCAGTTGCCATGGACAACCGTCTTCTGAGGCGTCCTGCAATCCTCCTTCAACGAAGGCATGCTGCAGTCAAGCTAGTGGAGAAACTGGTGAGTGTGTTTGAGTTTTCAAGAGCAAAGATTATCTTCACCAATGACAAACATGATCATTTTCCAGTGAAGCTTGTTATTAGCTTCGATTATACGATTATATGCAGTCAGCTCTGTGTGTGAGTGTACATCGATTGCAATCAATGACTTGAATCAATTGCAGTCAGCTGTGTGTGTGTGTGTGCACATTGATTGCAATCACCAACTTCAATCAATTGCAGTCAGCTCTGTGTGTGTGTGTGTACACATTGATTGCAATCACCGACTTCAATCAATTGCAGTCAGCTCTGTGTGTGTGTGTGTACACATTGATTGCAATCACCGACTTCAATCAATTGCAGTCAGCTCTGTGTGTGTGTGTACACATTGATTGCAATCACCGACTTCAATCAATTGCAGTCAGCTGTGTGTGTGTGTGCACATTGATTGCAATCACCGACTTCAATCAATTGCAGTCAGCTGTGTGTGTGTGTACACATTGATTGCAATCACCGACTTCAATCAATTGCAGTCAGCTCTGTGTGTGTGTGTACACATTGATTGCAATCACCGACTTCAATCAATTGCAGTCAGCTCTGTGTGTGAGTGTACACATTGATTGCAATCACCGACTTCAATCAATTGCAGTCAGCTCTGTGTGTGTGTGTGTACACATTGATTGCAATCACTGACTTCAATCAATTGCAGTCAGCTCTGTGTGTGTGTGTACACATTGATTGCAATCACCGACTTCAATCAATTGCAGTCAGCTCCGTGTGTGTGTGCACATTGATTGCAATCACCGACTTCAATCAATTGCAGTCAGCTCTGTGTGTGTGTGTACACATTGATTGCAATCACCGACTTCAATCAATTGCAGTCAGCTCTGTGTGTGTGTGTGCACATTGATTGCAATCACCGACTTCAACCAATTGCAGTCAGCTATGTGTGTGTGTGTGTGTGCACATTGATTGCAATCAATGATTTGAATCGATTGCAGTCAGCTGTATGTGTGTGTACACATTGATTGCAATCAATGATTTGAATCAATTGCAGTCAGCTGTATGTGTGTGTACACATCGATTGCAATCACAGACTTCAATCAATTGCAGTCAGCTCTGTGTGTGTGTGTACACATTGATTGCAATCACAGACTTCAATCAATTGCAGTCAGCTGTGTGTGTGTGTGCACATTGATTGCAATCACAGACTTCAATCAATTGCAGTCAGCTCTGTGTGTGTGTGTACACATTGATTGCAATCACTGACTTCAATCAATTGCAGTCAGCTCTGTGTGTGTGTGTACACATTGATTGCAATCACAGACTTCAATCAATTGCAGTCAGCTGTGTGTGTGTGTACACATTGATTGCAATCACAGACTTCAATCAATTGCAGTCAGCTCTGTGTGTGTGTGTACACATTGATTGCAATCACAGACTTCAATCAATTGCAGTCAGCTCTGTGTGTGTGTGTACACATTGATTGCAATCACCGACTTCAATCAATTGCAGTCAGCTCTGTGTGTGTGTGTGTACACATTGATTGCAATCACTGACTTCAATCAATTGCAGTCAGCTCTGTGTGTGTGTGTACACATTGATTGCAATCACCGACTTCAATCAATTGCAGTCAGCTCCGTGTGTGTGTGCACATTGATTGCAATCACCGACTTCAATCAATTGCAGTCAGCTCTGTGTGTGTGTGTACACATTGATTGCAATCACCGACTTCAATCAATTGCAGTCAGCTCTGTGTGTGTGTGTGCACATTGATTGCAATCACCGACTTCAACCAATTGCAGTCAGCTATGTGTGTGTGTGTGTGCACATTGATTGCAATCAATGATTTGAATCGATTGCAGTCAGCTGTATGTGTGTGTACACATTGATTGCAATCAATGATTTGAATCAATTGCAGTCAGCTGTATGTGTGTGTACACATCGATTGCAATCACAGACTTCAATCAATTGCAGTCAGCTCTGTGTGTGTGTGTACACATTGATTGCAATCACAGACTTCAATCAATTGCAGTCAGCTGTGTGTGTGTGTGCACATTGATTGCAATCACAGACTTCAATCAATTGCAGTCAGCTCTGTGTGTGTGTGTACACATTGATTGCAATCACTGACTTCAATCAATTGCAGTCAGCTCTGTGTGTGTGTGTACACATTGATTGCAATCACAGACTTCAATCAATTGCAGTCAGCTGTGTGTGTGTGTACACATTGATTGCAATCACAGACTTCAATCAATTGCAGTCAGCTCTGTGTGTGTGTGTACACATTGATTGCAATCACAGACTTCAATCAATTGCAGTCAGCTCTGTGTGTGTGTGTACACATTGATTGCAATCACTGACTTCAATCAATTGCAGTCAGCTCTGTGTGTGTGTGTACACATTGATTGCAATCACAGACTTCAATCAATTGCAGTCAGCTGTGTGTCTGTGTGTGCACATTGATTGCAATCACCGACTTCAATCAATTGCAGTCAGCTGTGTGTGTGTGTGTACATTGATTGCAATCACAGACTTCAATCAATTGCAGTCAGCTGTGTGTGTGTGTGTACATTGATTGCAATCACAGACTTCAATCAATTGCAGTCAGCTGTGTGTGTGTGTGTGTGTACACATTGATTGCAATCACCGACTTCAATCAATTGCAGTCAGCTCCGTGTGTGTGTGCACATTGATTGCAATCACCGACTTCAATCAATTGCAGTCAGCTCTGTGTGTGTGTGTACACATTGATTGCAATCACCGACTTCAATCAATTGCAGTCAGCTCTGTGTGTGTGTGTGCACATTGATTGCAATCACCGACTTCAACCAATTGCAGTCAGCTATGTGTGTGTGTGTGTGTGCACATTGATTGCAATCAATGATTTGAATCGATTGCAGTCAGCTGTATGTGTGTGTACACATTGATTGCAATCAATGATTTGAATCAATTGCAGTCAGCTGTATGTGTGTGTACACATCGATTGCAATCACAGACTTCAATCAATTGCAGTCAGCTCTGTGTGTGTGTGTACACATTGATTGCAATCACAGACTTCAATCAATTGCAGTCAGCTGTGTGTGTGTGTGCACATTGATTGCAATCACAGACTTCAATCAATTGCAGTCAGCTCTGTGTGTGTGTGTACACATTGATTGCAATCACTGACTTCAATCAATTGCAGTCAGCTCTGTGTGTGTGTGTACACATTGATTGCAATCACAGACTTCAATCAATTGCAGTCAGCTGTGTGTGTGTGTACACATTGATTGCAATCACAGACTTCAATCAATTGCAGTCAGCTCTGTGTGTGTGTGTACACATTGATTGCAATCACAGACTTCAATCAATTGCAGTCAGCTCTGTGTGTGTGTGTACACATTGATTGCAATCACTGACTTCAATCAATTGCAGTCAGCTCTGTGTGTGTGTGTACACATTGATTGCAATCACAGACTTCAATCAATTGCAGTCAGCTGTGTGTCTGTGTGTGCACATTGATTGCAATCACCGACTTCAATCAATTGCAGTCAGCTGTGTGTGTGTGTGTACATTGATTGCAATCACAGACTTCAATCAATTGCAGTCAGCTGTGTGTGTGTGTGTGTGTACACATTGATTGCAATCACCGACTTCAATCAATTGCAGTCAGCTCTGTGTGTGTGTGTACACATTGATTGCAATCACCGACTTCAATCAATTGCAGTCAGCTGTGTGTCTGTGTGTGTGTGTACATTGATTGCAATCACAGACTTCAATCAATTGCAGTCAGTTGGAAGTTGATCTCAGTCTCAATGGTGCACCCTACAAATATCACAACATGACACAGTACCTCAAAACAGTATGTACAACAGCATTATAAAGAAATGTGGTTCATTTGAAATTGTGGTTCATTTGAAAATGCATGTGACATACAACCTTACAAAACTTGTTATATGATATAAATCAGAAGATTTGATGCAGCTCCAAAGTACACAGAAAGGAGCTTTGGTAGACATTTTGTTAAAAAGATATTATTTGGTTTGAAAAAAAAAATGTATTGTCTTAACAAAACTCTGATTTGCCTCAATTTTTGCAGTATGTGAGGTCAAAGGTCAAACTGAGTTCCCTGTGTGATGTGGCAGATGGTGCAAAGTCCCTTGCCTCTTATCCTGAAGATCTGCCTCCATCTCGTCTCCTGTGGTACCATGGCAATGACCTCCCCCAGGTCATAGCCCTACTAGCCAGAGCCAATCACATCGCGGTTTTGGCAGTTGAGGTCAGTGCCCTATGTGAAGCCATTATTTGCTAGAATAGTTCCTTGTCTGTCTTAACATTAACTTGGTGTTTGTTTAGTCTGCGTGGTTAGAGAAAGAGATTTACATTCGCCTGCTGTCTTCCTTTAATCATCAAGTCCGAAATTAGTTTGATTTTCTTTATAAGATATTACATATTAAATAGTTCTATATGTATAAGCATGCGGTTTTGTTAATTGAGAGTTATGACTACTTTTTGTGTAGAAGTTATGTGAATATGCACTGTAGTAGGTATGTCCATGAGCACATCAAATACCTGCCTTTGGGCTTGTATGTGGACATTCTGTTTGAAGTGCAGGGAAGGTGTACAAATAGCAAAAGATATCTCATATTACAAGATGGAATATTATTTGCCTGTTTTTATGTTGTTTATATGTGTAACATTCATCATGTTAAGATGGAAATTTTGAATGATGCATATTCTTGTTTCCTCAATTTCTTTGTTTAGGTTATCTCTGGTGTATTCAGCCTCATGAATCACCACTTATGTGTGACATTAAGGGATCATTCTTTCTTCTGGTTAAGTTATGCTAAAAGCTATCTCAATGGAAAAGCTTGCCTTTTCGACTGCTTAATCAAGCATCTTCCTGCCTTTGCTGTAGATTCGAGCTGTACTGGAGTACATGAGCGTGATTGTTGGCACGCTGCCAAATGGATTGAAAGCTCAAAGACGAAGCTGGGAGCTGCTCATGTCCAGACTGATGTTCATTGCTTGGAGAATGGAGGAGGTGAGGTTGATTATGGGCAATAAACAGTTTTCTTTTGTAGCATGCCTTCCAGGTTGTCCAAAATGTTTAATGTCAACATAATTCATATAAGAATAAATTCATACATGAAAGATACATGAAAGGGGAGTTCTAACCTCACTATATTTTCTTCTCTCCCTGTTCCCCCTCCATATGAGCCAAAGAAGAACTCAATCTGTATAAATCAGCCTGACCTGGCTACAATTCATGCCTTGCCTGTGATAGTAAAGTTTCAAATAGAAATATGAATGTAGAATAGAATTGCTAAATATGTTAGAATAAAATGATTGGACTGTAAAAGTCCAAATATAAGCCGTTGCTTATCACTCATATTGCCAGAGAATTGTGCTATTTGAAGTCATATATGAATGAATTTTATTTCAATCTCTTTCAAACACAATAGCAATCATTTCATAAGCCACCCCTTAATGTAAATCTTCAATCTTCTATATTCACCTTTATTTACACAGCTCTTGGACGGAAACACTGGTAGACACATCAAAGAGGTATGGCGATCCCTAAACCTGCTTGCTCACTATGGGAAGAGCTGCCTCATCGACGTTGCAAGAAAAGTCCCCTTATTAGATCAGTGACTGAGTCTACAAGGAGATGGACCACAGTAATAGAGGAGGGCTGAGGATGGGAAACACTGGTAGACACATCAAAGAGGTATGGCGATCCCTAAACCTGCTTGCTCACTATGGGAAGAGCTGCCTCATCGACGTTGCAAGAAAAGTCCCCTTATTAGATCAGTGACTGAGTCCACCAGGAGAGGACAGAAACACTGGTAGACACATCAAAGAGGTATGGCGATCCCTAAACCTGCTTGCTCACTATGGGAAGAGCTGCCTCATCGACGTTGCAAGAAAAGTCCCCTTATTAGATCAGTGACTGAGTCCACCAGGAGAGGACAGAAACACTGGTAGACACATCAAAGAGGTATGGCGATCCCTAAACCTGCTTGCTCACTATGGGAAGAGCTGCCTCATGGATGTAGCAAGAAAAGTCCCCCTATTAGATCAGTGACTGAGTCCACCAGGAGAGTCCACCAGGAGATGGACCACAGTAATAGAGGAGGGCTCAGTATGGCTTCCAATCCCTAAACCTTCTAGTGCATCTTGGGAATCTGTGCCTCGAGGACATAAGAGAAGGGGTTGCGTGTGAAGTATGACATTATGATTGCAGGACATTGCAAATACTGCTCCTCTACTCAATCTGTGACTGGATCCTGTGACTGGACACAAGAGAGACAGTTATGATGTGGTATGGATAGAAAGTGAACTGTCACATGACAACCCATTAGAGACAGTTAAGGTGTGGTATGGATAGAAAGTGAACTGTCACATGACAACTCATTAGAGACAATTAAGGTGTGGTATGGATAGAAAGTAAACTGTTACATGACAACCCATTAGAGACAGTTATGGTGTGGTATGGATAGAAAGTGAACTCTTAACACAACAACCCATTAGAGACAGTTATGGTGTGGTATGGATATAAAGTGAACTGTTACATGGCAACCCATTAGAGACAGTTAAGGTGTGGTATGGATAGAAAGTGAACTGTTACATGACAAACCATTAGAGACAGTTATGGTGTGGTATGGATAGAAAGTGAACTCTTAACATGACAACCCATTAGAGACAGTTATGGTGTGGTATGGATAGAAAGTGAACTGTTACATGACAACCCATTAGAGACAGTTATGGTGTGGTATGGATAGAAAGTGAACTGTTACAGGACAACTCATTAGAGACAGTTATGGTGTGATATGGATAGAAAGTGAACTGTCACATGACAACCCATTAGAGACAGTTATGGTGTGGTATGGATAGAAAGTGAACTGTCACATGACAACCCATCAGAGACAGTTATGGTGTGGTATGGATAGAAAGTGAACTCTTATGGTGTGGTATGGATAGAAAGTGAACTGTTACATGACAACCCATTAGAGACAGTTATGGTGTGGTATGGATAGAAAGTGAACTCTTATGGTGTGGTATGGATAGAAAGTGAACTGTTACATGACAACCCATCAGAGACAGTTATGGTGTGGTATGGATAGAAAGTGAACTCTTATGGTGTGGTATGGATAGAAAGTGAACTGTTACATGACAACCCATTAGAGACAGTTATGGTGTGGTATGGATAGAAAGTGAACTGTTACATGGCAACCCATTAGAGACAGTTAAGGTGTGGTATGGATAGAAAGTGAACTGTTACATGACAACTCATTGGACACAGTTAAGGTGTGGTATGGATAGAAAGTGAACTGTTAACATGACAACCCATTAGAGGCAGTTATGGTGTGGTATGGATAGAAAGTGAACTGTCACATGACAACCCATTAGAGACAGTTATGGTGTGGTATGGATAGAAAGTGAACTGTCACATGACAACCCATTAGAGACAGTTATGGTATGGTATGGATAGAAAGTGAACTGTCACATGACAACTCATTAGAGACAATTAAGGTGTTGTATGGATAGAAAGTGAACTCTTAACACGACAACCCATTAGAGACAGTTATGGTGTGGTATGGATAGAAAGTGAACTGTCACATGACAACCCATTAGAGACAGTTGAGGTGTGATATGGATAGAATGTGAACTGTCACATGACAACCCATTAGAGACAGTTATGGTGTGGTATGGATAGAAAGTGAACTGTCACATGACAACTCATTAGAGACAATTAAGGTGTTGTATGGATAGAAAGTGAACTCTTAACACGACAACCCATTAGAGACAGTTATGGTGTGGTATGGATAGAAAGTGAACTGTCACATGACAACCCATTAGAGACAGTTAAGGTGTGATATGGATAGAAAGTGAACTGTCACATGACAACCCATTAGAGACAGTTATGGTGTGGTATGGATAGAAAGTGAACCGTCACATGACAACCCATTAGAGACAGTTATGGTGTGGTATGGATAGAAAGTGAACTGTCACATGACAACCCATTATGAGAAGTTTTGTTTGAAGGTGATGCAAAGAGTGCTCCTCTGCCCTATCTGTGACTGGATCCAATAGGATTCGACAGAGATAAGGAGTGAGTTTGGGGGAGGAGTTTGGGGAGGGGGGGTCATTTTGACCCCTCGCCCTCCCCCCCCCCCCCCCCCCCCACTATTTCGGCCACAGAATGTGCAATTGGTGCTAAATTTTGCATGGAGGTAAAAGAACATGTAAACAGTGAGGCTGCATATTTTGTTTTTTAGCAAAAGAATATTAGATATTTTTAAATTATGATTTATGCAAATTACACGTATATTATATTTCATTAAAAAAAGATGGCATGAAGGTCAAACTTTATCTTAATATGCCGATTAGCATAATCGACAATTACATGTTAAAACACTTTGCAATTACAAATCAACCCTCATGTATTGTATTGTTTTTTAAAATTCGTATGTATCTACTGTTTTTTTTAACCCTCCCCCCTAATATTTCGGCCACGGAACGTGCAATTGGTGATAAAAGAACATGTAAACAGTGAGGTTGCATATTTTGTTTGTAGCAAAAGTATACATTTTGTGTAAATTGTGATTAATGCAAATTACATGCATATTATATTTCATTTTAAAAAGATGGCATGAAGGTCAAACTTTATCTTAATATGCCAAGTGGCATAATCAACAATTACTTGTTAAAAACTTTGAAATTACAAATCCATTCTAATATATTTTATTGTTTTTTTAAATTCCTATGTATTCTGTTTTTTCTTTCCAATTTTTCCTCTTGAAGTTTATTATGTGGTCTGTCGTAATTGACAGATCACCTTCTAATTTCGGTAGAATTTTCTTTCTTTTTTATTTATTTTTATTTATACCCCCCTCACTTTTTTGTGTCATTTTTATCTCAACAATGCATTTATCATGTTTAATCAAATTTGTATCATGTATAGGTATACATGTGAACTTGTCATTGCAATATTTTTCAAGGTCATGGCATGACCGTGACGTCATCTATGCACAATTTAATGAAAACCTATTAACTGGTATATCTCTAGAACTGATTATTCACAGCTAATGAAAATTGACATACAAAAAGTTAATGATACGACAACTAATTTCAATAGATATAAACATGGGCATATGCGTACGTTAGTGCAGTAACATGCACCCAAAATTTAAAAATGCTGCAAATAGACTAGGAATTGTTTTGCATATGTTTCAGACCATTTCAAGCATTTAAAAATTTTATGTTTTTCCGTGCATAACAAACATGCAACGTCAGAATTCCGTTTTTTCACTGAATTACTTTTTCTGACACTACATTCATCACATCCTGTCAATTTGAGCCATTTTCATGCAATAAGAAGGCCGTAGGAGGGCGTCAAAGTTAGTCTGCGCGTGCGTCAATACGTTTTTGTGTGCAAATATTGCAAAAAACATGACCACCTTCAATCAGCCATAGCTCTTCAGAATGGCTGGTGACCCCAACTTTTTTGTAATCTGAAAGAGTATGAACTGTAGATGTGATTTCATGTCTCATTATGTCCTCAAGTACATCGTGACGTCATTGTATTGCCATATAAAGCGAAAAAATGAATTTTCATGTATGGCGTCATGAACTTCTTTACCCGTTTTTGCGTATCTCAGTAATCCTGTATCAATTTCCTTTTTAAATTTCAGTGTGTGGTAGCTGAGACATTGCTCTATGATAAAATTGCCTTCATTTTTCATTTTGATAACGTCTTCATGGTGCCATTTTTTATTAAAAGCATTAATGTCAAAATCAGAGGTACATACACGTGTTATGTCAATGAAAGGGACATTTTTTTCCAATCATGAAATGACATGACAGTCTTCAATGAGCTATATCTTGCTGATGCTGTATCTCACTTAATGTTTGAATCCTTTACTCTGAACTTTTAGTATGTTGTAGCCGAGTCTACTAGTTTTTGGGTACGTGGTCTCCTTTTTTTAATCAGATGTTGAGATCATGGCGAAATTTCAGCTTGAATATGAATTTCTAAATCATTCTAGCCCCTGCTGTGCATTACGTGTTAAGTGAATAGGAAGATTTGTGGATAAATTGGTTAAGACGCTGTTTTGCATTTTTATAAATGTCAAGAACGATGTGAACAAGCAAGAGGCCTAGAAGGTAGAATCGTAAGTTATATAGAGCAGTTTAGAAATAGCAGTATTTTGAACACAAACCTATCCAAATCTCACTTTTTGTCTGATTTTGGTCTGACATGCGAGTACTTAATGTTGTGTAACCTCTGAATGAAGTGTCCGATTTTTCCAAATTTGTTGTCAAAAGTTGGGAGACACTTGAAAAAAAAAGTAATTAAAAAGGCGTGTTGCAATGTTTACCCGTTATGTGTCAGTCACGGATTTTGTTTTTCTTTATTCTTTGGCTAGAATTCCTATTCTGACTGGGAGGGGAGTTATTTACCCCCCCCCCCCCCCCCAGTCAGAATAGGACTTTCAAGCCCAAGAAAAAAGAAAAACAAATAAAGTTGCCCCCGTATGCAACATGAGCGATATTGGCTCTGCCATAAAATGCCAACATTATTTTTGCCACGAAACAGTCTTTGTAACAAATGACTATAAGAAGCATAATTTTAGCCCAGACTTGTATACAATCTAGGAAAATGTGCAAATAACTGTACATGTAACCCTAACCATGAACACAGTTCAGCTGAGACTTAGTAATCACTTTTCCTGTCAGTCTGATGGTCTGTTAGTCTGTTACAAAAAAGTAGAAGATTTCATTTAACTTGCTCTCATTTCTTTATTTCTGCATCAAATTTGTTCATACTTGGTACAAGTGACCCTTAGTTAATACGACTTGTGTATTGATGAGGATGACGAGGGCAAAGGTCATCTCGGCACCATTTCAAATATTTGAAAAACAACTAAGCACTTTTCATTGATTGCGAAATCATGGCAAGACTCGTGGTTCACAAACCACCTTGTTTAAAAGACATATCACTGGAAGTAAATAGGATAAATAGTGTTCTGTTTCATATGAATCAAATCAAAGTTGTAACTTTCATTGATGTTAGTAGAAAGAATGATAATGTGTTACATGATTAAAGTAACTCACTGCCTTAATATTATACAGAAATGTGAAAATGACTGTAGTTAGCTTTTGTTTATGTAATGTGATATAAGCCACTTACCACACCCGTGCTTGAAATCATATTATCCATGTTTATGACCATTGTCCAGAAGCCCAATTATTCTGGAGGTTACAACCAGCCTTAACTGGAATTTAGGATCTGTGAGGTAGGAAGGTCCAGTTTATGTGGATCTATGTATGAGCCATTATAAATCAATCTGTCACAAAAAAGTCACAATGTTATTGTGTACCATATGAGAGAACCAGTATATATTTG
>OZ022586.1:0-140000 GCA_963669155.1 Arbacia lixula
CCCTAACCCTAACCCTAACCCTAACCCTAACCCTAACCCTAACCCTAACCCTAACCCTAACCCTAACCCTAACCCTAACCCTAACCCTAACCCTAACCCTAACCCTAACCCTAACCCTAACCCTAACCCTAACCCTAACCCTAACCCTAACCCTAACCCTAACCCTAACCCTAACCCTAACCCTAACCCTAACCCTAACCCTAACCCTAACCCTAACCCTAACCCTAACCCTAACCCTAACCCTAACCCTAACCCTAACCCTAACCCTAACCCTAACCCTAACCCTAACCCTAACCCTAACCCTAACCCTAACCCTAACCCTAACCCTAACCCTAACCCTAACCCTAACCCTAACCCTAACCCTAACCCTAACCCTAACCCTACCCTAACCCTAACCCTAACCCTAACCCTAACCCTAACCCTAACCCTAACCCTAACCCTAACCCTAACCCTAACCCTAACCCTAACCCTAACCCTAACCCTAACCCTAACCCTAACCCTAACCCTAACCCTAACCCTAACCCTAACCCTAACCCTAACCCTAACCCTAACCCTAACCCTAACCCTAACCCTAACCCTAACCCTAACCCTAACCCTAACCCTAACCCTAACCCTAACCCTAACCCTAACCCTAACCCTAACCCTAACCCTAACCCTAACCCTAACCCTAACCCTAACCCTAACCCTAACCCTAACCCTAACCCTAACCCTAACCCTAACCCTAACCCTAACCCTAACCCTAACCCTAACCCTAACCCTAACCCTAACCCTAACCCTAACCCTAACCCTAACCCTAACCCTAACCCTAACCCTAACCCTAACCCTAACCCTAACCCTAACCCTAACCCTAACCCTAACCCTAACCCTAACCCTAACCCTAACCCTAACCCTAACCCTAACCCTAACCCTAACCCTAACCCTAACCCTAACCCTAACCCTAACCCTAACCCTAACCCTAACCCTAACCCTAACCCTAACCCTAACCCTAACCCTAACCCTAACCCTAACCCTAACCCTAACCCTAACCCTAACCCTAACCCTAACCCTAACCCTAACCCTAACCCTAACCCTAACCCTAACCCTAACCCTAACCCTAACCCTAACCCTAACCCTAACCCTAACCCTAACCCTAACCCTAACCCTAACCCTAACCCTAACCCTAACCCTAACCCTAACCCTAACCCTAACCCTAACCCTAACCCTAACCCTAACCCTAACCCTAACCCTAACCCTAACCCTAACCCTAACCCTAACCCTAACCCTAACCCTAACCCTAACCCTAACCCTAACCCTAACCCTAACCCTAACCCTAACCCTAACCCTAACCCTAACCCTAACCCTAACCCTAACCCTAACCCTAACCCTAACCCTAACCCTAACCCTAACCCTAACCCTAACCCTAACCCTAACCCTAACCCTAACCCTAACCCTAACCCTAACCCTAACCCTAACCCTAACCCTAACCCTAACCCTAACCCTAACCCTAACCCTAACCCTAACCCTAACCCTAACCCTAACCCTAACCCTAACCCTAACCCTAACCCTAACCCTAACCCTAACCCTAACCCTAACCCTAACCCTAACCCTAACCCTAACCCTAACCCTAACCCTAACCCTAACCCTAACCCTAACCCTAACCCTAACCCTAACCCTAACCCTAACCCTAACCCTAACCCTAACCCTAACCCTAACCCTAACCCTAACCCTAACCCTAACCCTAACCCTAACCCTAACCCTAACCCTAACCCTAACCCTAACCCTAACCCTAACCCTAACCCTAACCCTAACCCTAACCCTAACCCTAACCCTAACCCTAACCCTAACCCTAACCCTAACCCTAACCCTAACCCTAACCCTAACCCTAACCCTAACCCTAACCCTAACCCTAACCCTAACCCTAACCCTAACCCTAACCCTAACCCTAACCCTAACCCTAACCCTAACCCTAACCCTAACCCTAACCCTAACCCTAACCCTAACCCTAACCCTAACCCTAACCCTAACCCTAACCCTAACCCTAACCCTAACCCTAACCCTAACCCTAACCCTAACCCTAACCCTAACCCTAACCCTAACCCTAACCCTAACCCTAACCCTAACCCTAACCCTAACCCTAACCCTAACCCTAACCCTAACCCTAACCCTAACCCTAACCCTAACCCTAACCCTAACCCTAACCCTAACCCTAACCCTAACCCTAACCCTAACCCTAACCCTAACCCTAACCCTAACCCTAACCCTAACCCTAACCCTAACCCTAACCCTAACCCTAACCCTAACCCTAACCCTAACCCTAACCCTAACCCTAACCCTAACCCTAACCCTAACCCTAACCCTAACCCTAACCCTAACCCTAACCCTAACCCTAACCCTAACCCTAACCCTAACCCTAACCCTAACCCTAACCCTAACCCTAACCCTAACCCTAACCCTAACCCTAACCCTAACCCTAACCCTAACCCTAACCCTAACCCTAACCCTAACCCTAACCCTAACCCTAACCCTAACCCTAACCCTAACCCTAACCCTAACCCTAACCCTAACCCTAACCCTAACCCTAACCCTAACCCTAACCCTAACCCTAACCCTAACCCTAACCCTAACCCTAACCCTAACCCTAACCCTAACCCTAACCCTAACCCTAACCCTAACCCTAACCCTAACCCTAACCCTAACCCTAACCCTAACCCTAACCCTAACCCTAACCCTAACCCTAACCCTAACCCTAACCCTAACCCTAACCCTAACCCTAACCCTAACCCTAACCCTAACCCTAACCCTAACCCTAACCCTAACCCTAACCCTAACCCTAACCCTAACCCTAACCCTAACCCTAACCCTAACCCTAACCCTAACCCTAACCCTAACCCTAACCCTAACCCTAACCCTAACCCTAACCCTAACCCTAACCCTAACCCTAACCCTAACCCTAACCCTAACCCTAACCCTAACCCTAACCCTAACCCTAACCCTAACCCTAACCCTAACCCTAACCCTAACCCTAACCCTAACCCTAACCCTAACCCTAACCCTAACCCTAACCCTAACCCTAACCCTAACCCTAACCCTAACCCTAACCCTAACCCTAACCCTAACCCTAACCCTAACCCTAACCCTAACCCTAACCCTAACCCTAACCCTAACCCTAACCCTAACCCTAACCCTAACCCTAACCCTAACCCTAACCCTAACCCTAACCCTAACCCTAACCCTAACCCTAACCCTAACCCTAACCCTAACCCTAACCCTAACCCTAACCCTAACCCTAACCCTAACCCTAACCCTAACCCTAACCCTAACCCTAACCCTAACCCTAACCCTAACCCTAACCCTAACCCTAACCCTAACCCTAACCCTAACCCTAACCCTAACCCTAACCCTAACCCTAACCCTAACCCTAACCCAACCCTAACCCTAACCCTAACCCCAACCCTAACCCCAACCCCAACCCTAACCCCAACCCCAACCCCAACCCCAACCCGACGCCCTAACCCGACGCCCTAACCCGACGCCCTAACCCGACGCCCTAACCCGACGCCCTAACCCGACGCCCTAACCCGACGCCCTAACCCTAACCCGACGCCCTAACCCGACGCCCTAACCCGACGCCCTAACCCGACGCCCTAACCCGACGCCCTAACCCGACGCCCTAACCCGACGCCCTAACCCGACGCCCTAACCCGACGCCCTAACCCGACGCCCTAACCCGACGCCCTAACCCGACGCCCTAACCCGACGCCCTAACCCGACGCCCTAACCCTAACCCGACGCTCGACGCCCTAACCCGACGCCCTAACCCGACGCCCTAACCCGACGCCCTAATCCGACGCCCTAACCCTAACCCGACGCCCTAACCCTCACCCTAACCCCTAACCCTAACCCCTAACTCTAACCCTAACCCCTAACCCCTAACCCGACGCCCTAACCCTAACCCTAACCCTAACCCCTAACCCTAACCCGACGCCCTAACCCGACGCCCTAACCCGACGCCCTAACCCGACGCCCTAACCCAACGCCCTAACCCGACGCCCTAACCCTAACCCGACCCCCTAACCCGACGCCCTAGGGTTAGTTACTAGTAATCCTAATCCGTTCCCTTACCCAAAATGTAACTATTAGTCTAACCCCATCCCTAATTCCAACTGTAACCATCAACCAATGTATGTTCTTTGAAAAGATGCAATCAATAGATTGTGTTCTACCGAAGTGAGGGCACATCCTCATAATCACAAATGGCTCAGTACATAAGCCTAACAACTACTTCTAGTACGTACCATTACCGGTAATCTAACCCTATTTCTAACCCTAACCCTAACTCTACCTGTAACCATAAAAAAACAATGTTCTTCAAAGAGATGCAATTAATGCATTGTCTTTTATCAAAGGGAGGGCAAAATATCATGTTTGCAATTTGCTCAGTACTTACCTCTTACAAGTAATCCTAATCTGTACCCTTACCTCAACTCTAACCATATTTTTAACCATAACCCTAACTACATCTGTAATCAAAAGTAACTACTATGTTATTCAAAGGGCTTCAATGAATAGAACGTGTTTTATTGAAGGGAACATCATCATGATCACATAGAGTTCCTAACAATAAGTTTTTATCCGTACCCTTACACTTAATCTAATCCTAGTTCTAACCCTAACCCTAACTTTAATTGTAACCATTAGGCAAATACTATGTTCGTCAAAGGGATGCAATCAATAGATTGTGTTTTATTTATCACAATTTACTGATAACCTAACCCTAAGTAGGAATCTTAATCTGTTCCCTTACCACTAATCTAACCCTTAATCAAAGTGTTACCCTAACTCTACCTGTGACCATAAGAAAACCAATATGTTCTTTTAAAGGGAAGCATTCAATAGATAGAGTTTGTCTGTCGAAGCAAGGGCAACATATTCTGATTACAATTAGCTCAGTACTTACCTCTAACCAGTTATCATAATCCGTATCCTTACTTCAACTCTAACCCGAACCCTAACCCTAATAACAGCTCTAACCATACACCAACTATGTTTTTGTTTAAGGAATGCAATGAATGAATTCTGTTTTACCGAAGTGAAGGCACATTATCATGATCACAACCAGCTCAGTATAACCCTAACCAGTAATAGTTATCCGTACCTTCATGCTAACTCTAACCCTAACTCTAACCCAAACCATAACTTCAACTGTAACCATAAACCAACCAAAATTGTTTTTAGGGAATTAAATTAATAAATTATGTTTTACCGAAGTGAGGGCACATTATCATGATAACAACTAGCTCAGTACCTAACCCTTACCAGTAATCCTAATCTGTAATCTTACCCAAACTCTGACTTTTACTCTAACCCTAACCCTAATTACAACGGCATTTTATAAACCAACAATTTAGTTCATCGAAGGGATGCAATTAAAAGACCGTGTTTTATCGAGGTGAGGGAAAAGCATCATGATCACAATTAGCCGAGTCTCCAACCATAACCAGGATTCCTTATCTGTATCGTCACCATAAATCTAACCTTAACCCTAACCATACTACCGTCCCATAACAAAAGGAAACAACTCTGTGAGATGCGTTTCTGAGTAAATGAAGAAAATGTGTTTTTCTTTCTGACCTCTTAAACAGGCATTCTTAATTCCCACGTATTTCACATTTTATACTGTACCTGGGTAAGGCATTTTGGGTTAATATGTTTAGAATTGTGAAATCATCGTTCTACACAAATTAAGCAGCACACTTCTTTTTGTCACAGCATATCTGGATTATTCTCAAGTGTTATACAATAACAAAAGGAAGCAACTCATTGATAATCTAAGAAGTCAGTATTGTAAGCAAATTCACTCGCATAGTTGTGCATACCACTCATTCAATCAAATTACACCTGCACACAAATACCTAAATATTACACACACTCACACACACACACACACACGGATGCATGCGCACGCACACATACACAACTCCACAGAAAGTGCTGACACTATCTCAACCAACAACATAAAAGACATACAAACGTACAGAAACACACATCCAATACATACACACACGTACACACACATACACACAACAATCAACATACATACACACACATACATACAAATACAAACATACACAAAATCACACTACACACACCAGCCACCAAGTCCAACCGTATCTCAACACATCCCATTTTGCACACTGGTACACATTAGTTAATTTATCAAAAGCACAAATACGACACACACACACATAAACACACATACCCATGCACATGCAAGCATACACACACCCACTTACACACATACACACTCACACAACCACACACACACATACACACATTATATGCAGGTACTGATATCAATATGGACATTGAAACACTGGAATCGTAATGGTGGAGTATCATATCAGCTTACTAATTGGTACTGGTATTGATATGGAAATTGAAATCGACTTTTATCAATTGGTACCAGTTGAATGTTGTCATACATGCACAAGAGTATTTGTGATATAGGAATGTTGGGTTTATGTAGGGATGCTGTATTCATTACAAAGGGATGCAACTTTTATGATGTAGTTGTAATTGTGATATAGGAAGGTTACATCAGTGATAGAGGGGTATTTGTGGCAAACTATAGGGGTGTTCTATTTGTCATATTGGATTATACAGGTACATGTGTATTAGGGGGAGATAACAGATAGTGAAACAAAGGATAGGAAGAGGATGGGGAGAAGGGGTTGGATGGTTAGGGGAGGGAGAGAAGGGGAGAGGAGTATGAGGTGGAGGGAGAAAACATGGCAACGAGGAGCAGTAGGGATAAGTGAAAATGAAGAGAAGCAGTGAAAAAAATCAATTTGACATGATTAATCTTTGAAATATTATGACCTAATTTCTTAATCAGACAAATGCATTGCGAGCAAACGTTTGATTTGTTTAGAAGAATTGTTTATTAAAGATATGTACAATATTCCAGCAAGACATAAATAAATAACGGTTAGCCTTCCTGCATTCATCTTCAACAGCAGAAAGGCAGCAGATGATACATCATGCCTACAGCAAGAGCACAACTCACAATATCACGCCCATTTACCAGTCAATTTTGAAGAGTGTCATAGCTATGGACACCTACAATAGCAAACTGTTGGTATAAGTGCTGCTTGAGTATGGTGCCTCTTGTCGAAGCATCTCCTCTGTCTGCAGGAAATGCCACACCAGGAGTGTGCACAAGGCTTGTGGCAATACTAGAAATGTTACTCATAGAGCCATTATTTTTGTCATGTCAGGATCAGGCTTTTTCTCAACTTGTTCTTTTGCAATTGACACCCTGGCTGTACCTCCCTGTACATTGTTGTACCCAAATCTAACCACACTAACAAACATACACAGTAGTAAAAACACACACTATCATACACACAGATACGTTAGGCTTGGATGCAAGAGTATGACATGGGTATTTTGAGAACATTTTTGAGAGGCACATGCCATCAAAATCAATATTAAATGCATTTGCTGCTTTTGATTTTGAGATTAAATTATTAAAACGAAAGTGGCAAAATAAACAGTATGAGGATCAAAGGGAAACTATTCATGGATTGCTACTAAATGCATTACAAGTGCACCCCACCCCATGATAATTTGTTTACAATACAACCTTTGACCTCCAACACAATTTACTCTAAATGATTTGGTGTATTTGACAGTATCACTTAAACCACTGTTGAGCAACTCCATGAAACTCTATTTCATGATTCGCATAAACAGGAACATAGTTTCATTAAAGTGCATCAAAATGGTTTCTTAGTTCGACTAGAGAAGGACCTAGACATAAATTCAGGGCAAGACCAACAGACAGGCCAGTAGATTGAGCAAGCACTAAGTTTGAAACAAATGCCTCCTAGGGTCCTCAAAGATTCACATCTTTGTTTGAAGTAAATCCACGCCTTGAGATATGTTCACAAAGTTCAGGACAGACTGACAGACATTCATACAGATGGACATACAGATGGACAGTCAAGCAGTTCATACAGTTAGCACATTTAGTTAAACAATTTGGTAGCTTTTCACAATATCAGATAAAAACAAATATCACAGTTCACTGATTCATTAATGGATTTGAAGGTGTCACATAACTCATTGTATGTGTGCAAATTGTTTCTTTGTTAAGAACCAAGGAGAATAAGGTGTACCCTAAAAACAGAGAAAAGCATTGTTTATGTCAAAATGTGTATTATTAGCTTGCAGTTGATCCTATTTCTGTTTAAGCTTGCATCTTGAATTGTGGGGAGGGAAAATTGCAGACGCATGTTTGTGCATTTTAGTGATATGAGGCCGGGGGCAAACATTAAGTGATCCAAGTCCTGGCCAGACTTGCTCAACTTAGAAGCAGTGGCGCCAAAATATTTTGTGACAAAGCCAACAAATCTTGAGGTTTATTTTGTTCTCTGAAAGATACTCTGCAAGAAGCATAAGATCTCTAGAAAAGTTTTCTGAGGAAGTTTTGAAGGTTAGGGACTACATGTCCCCTATTCAGCCATGCTTTCAAGACAGTAATAACATTATGAACATGATCTTTTGCTATGCATACAACATTTCAAATAGTCCCTTTTAAATCTTGACCATGTAAAAAAAAAACTTGGATTAATGGCAAGGGGTAGTAAGTGACAAGTCTGAACTTTGCCTCAGAGCTTTCAATTTCATTTTACTTCCAGCTTATAGACCTATCCTCTAGTAACTTTCACACGTAACACTCACCATACAAATGGGTATTAAAAGACCAAGATCCTAGATACATATACCAGCTCGTTATTACAGAAAGCTGTTGATAATGAGCTTGCTCACAGCGCAGCTATATGTTCAGAGATGCAACATTCTTTTAAAAACATTGCTCGCTTCCAACAGCTTGTTTACCAGGGCTGTCTGACCTGACCTGTCTATCGGAGATTAAATCTGGTACGTACAGTCCACACACATGCATGGACCTCAAATTGAAGTTTCTTCTAGCTGTGATGGATGTTGACGTGGACACCAAACTGAGATGTCTTCTAGCGGGGATGGATGTTGACGTGGACACCAAACTGAGGTGTCTTCTAGCTGGGATGGATGTTGACATGGACACCAAACTGAGGTGTCTTCTAACTGGGATGGATGTTGACGTGGACACCGAACTGAGGTGTCTTCTAGCTGGGATGGATGTTGACGTGGACACCAAACTGAGGTGTCTTCTAGCTGGGATAGATGTTGACGTGGACACCAAACTGAGGTGTCTTCTAAGTGGGATGGATGTTGACGTGGACACCAAACTGAGGTGTCTTCTAACTGGGATGGATGTTGACATGGACGCCAAACTGAGGTGTCCTCTAGCTGGGATGGATGTTGACGTGGACACCAAACTGAGGTGTCTTCTAGCTGGGATAGATGTTGAAGTGGCCACCAAACTGAGGTGTCTTCTAGCTGGGATGGATGTTGACGTGGACACCAAACTGAGGTGTCTTCTAGCTGGGATGGATGTTGACGTGGACACCAAACTGAGGTGTCTTCTAGCTGGGACGGATGTTGACGTGGACACCAAACTGAGGTGTCTTCTAAGTGGGATGGATGTTGACATGGACACCGAACTGAGGTGTCTTCTAGCTGGGATGGGTGTTGACGTGGACACCGAACTGAGGTGTCTTCTAGCTGGGATAGATGTTGACATGGACACCAAACTGAGGTGTCTTCTAACTGGGATGGATGTTGACGTGGACACCAAACTGAGGTGTCTTCTAGCTGGGATAGATGTTGACGTGGACACCAAACTGAGGTGTCTTCTAGCTGGGATGGATGTTGACGTGGACACCAAACTGAGGTGTCTTCTAGCTGGGATGGATGTTGACGTGGACACCAAACTGAGGTGTCTTCTAGCTGGGATGGATGTTGACGTGGACACCAAACTGAGGTGTCTTCTAAGTGGGATGGATGTTGACACCAAACTGAGATGTCTTCTAGCTGGGATGGGTGTTGACGTGGACACCGAACTGAGGTGTCTTCTAACTGGGATGGATGTTGACATGGACACCAAACTGAGGTGTCTTCTAGCTGGGATGGATGTTGACGTGGACACCAAACTGAGGTGTCCTCTAACTGGGATGGATGTTGATGTGGACACCAAACTGAGGTGTCTTCTAGCTGGGATGGATGTTGACGTGGATACCAAACTGAGGTGTCTTCTAGCTGGAATGGATGTTGACATGGACACCGAACTGAGGTGTCTTCTAGCTGGGATGGATGTTGACGTGGACACCAAACTGAGGTGTCTTCTAGCTGGGATGGATGTTGACGTGGACACCAAACTGAGGTGTCTTCTAGCTGGGATGGATGTTGACGTGGACACCAAACTGAGGTGTCTTCTAGCTGGGATGGATGTTGACGTGGACACCAAACTGAGGTGTCTTCTAGCTGGGATGGATGTTGACATGGACACCAAACTGAGGTGTCTTCTAGCTGGGATGGATGTTGACGTGGACACCGAACTGAGGTGTCTTCTAGCTGGGATGGATGTTGACGTGGACACCAAACTGAGGTGTCTTCTAGCTGGGATGGATGTTGACGTGGACACCAAACTGAGGTGTCTTCTAAGTGGGATGGATGTTGACATGGACACCAAACTGAGGTGTCTTCTAGCTGGGATGGATGTTGACGTGGACACCAAACTG
Organism: Arbacia lixula; assembly: GCA_963669155.1. Classification (NCBI taxonomy): domain Eukaryota; kingdom Metazoa; phylum Echinodermata; class Echinoidea; order Arbacioida; family Arbaciidae; genus Arbacia; species Arbacia lixula. The sequence continues at coordinate 10,665 of OZ022586.1, forward strand.
AGGTGTCTTCTAGCTGGGATGGATGTTGACGTGGACACCAAACTGAGGTGTCTTCTAGCTGGGATGGATGTTGACGTGGACACCAAACTGAGGTGTCTTCTAGCTGGGATGGATGTTGACGTGGACACCAAACTGAGGTGTCTTCTAGCTGGGATGGATGTTGACATGGACACCAAACTGAGGTGTCTTCTAGCTGGGATGGATGTTGACGTGGACACCGAAGTGAGGTGTCTTCTAGCTGGGATGGATGTTGACGTGGACACCAAACTGAGGTGTCTTCTAGCTGGGATGGATGTTGACGTGGACACCAAACTGAGGTGTCTTCTAGCTGGGATGGATGTTGACGTGGACACCAAACTGAGGTGTCTTCTAGCTGGGATAGATGTTGACGTGGACACCAAACTGAGGTGTCTTCTAGCTGGGATGGATGTTGACGTGGACACCAAACTGAGGTGTCTTCTAACTGGGATAGATGTTGACGTGGACACCAAACTGAGATGTCTTCTAGCTGGGATGGATGTTGACGTGGACACCAAACTGAGGTGTCTTCTAGCTGGGATGGATGTTGACGTGGACACCAAACTGCTGCCCCAGGCTCCTCAGCTGGTCCTCATACTGAGCGTTCCTATCGACCAGCTGGCGGTAGCTGAACTTGAGATCCTCTATCTCCTCAAAGAAGGCTGGGTCAAACTGCTCCAGCTCTGTGTGCAGCTGTGTGGGTAATAAGAAAAGAAGCATGCTCAGCAGCCTGCAGTTTCTAGCACACATTGACGAGTTTCACTACCAGAGAAAATGTTTAGGCATTGGACACATGTGCCAGAATAGCACAAAGATGCATTGTACATAGAGTGCATTTCCAAGACCCTGAGTAGAAGAATAACAAATAAAGCATCTTTTGGGTCAGAAGTAAACAGAATCAAGTGACCAGATGCATCATGATACAAGAATAAAGGTCACAACTGACATAGCAGTTTAGCCCTGTATACTGTGGCTCATGTTACACAAACTGGAAAAAGATAAATCCCTGGATCAGAAATAGATTATGTAATAATAACTTCACTATCAAAAATATCGCTAATTTGTTTCATGTATTATCATTAGCTTCCTCATTTGCTAATAAAAATCCAGGGAATAATCTAACTAAAATCTTAGATTCCAACGAGGAGAGCTATAATAATCATTATTGACATGCTCTTAAATTGTTGTAGTATAAGACTGCATGGTAGAAGGTGATGTAGAGGTAACCAGGCCCAAAACACAGATGAACCATGGTAAATTATTATACATCCATTGTAGATTTGTAGATCAACTCTCTCTTTCTGTCTCCTGGCCTCACCCTTTCATTCTCCTTCTTGAGCCGCTCTTTGTCCAGCTCCTGGGTCTGCAGCTCCATGCGGATCCTCACATTCTCCTCCATCACAGAGTTGTACTTGTGAAGTCTTTCCACTAGATCCTCACCCTGACAAAACATTGTAAAATGACTTACTGTATTAGCCAATGGGATCTTTCAGACTGAGGTAGGAGTATCGTTAATGATATAAAGTACCCATTATACGCCAATGGGGTCGTTCAGACTGAGGTAGGTATCCTTCATAATAAGAAGGACTTGTCATAAGACAATGTGGTGTTTTAGACTATGATACCCTTTTCATGCTGAACACTTCACATTAAAACCACCAGCCACTGTACATGTTTACAGTGTGTGTCACATTATTGATAAACAAAGGTTGAATATTGATCGTAACTGGTTGCTAGCGAGCATTGACATTGTGGTTGTGGTATACATGGTTCCTGTAGTAAACAGGTAAACAACACTTAGATCCTGTTGAATTTATTTTCCATTCTTTCTTTTACTTTCCCTGTACAACTCCTCTGTGACTTGCTTAAAACTCTGAGCCCTCCCCTTCTCCTCCCATCTAATTTCATTTCCTGTTGGTCAGATCTAACCTGAAAGCCTTCCTTGCTTTGTGATCAGGTCCACCTACCTGTGTGGCTGGGCTGTCCTCCTGAGATGCTCCCTTCAGTCTGAACAGTTTCAGTTCATTCAGAAGCTCTGCTTTCTCACTCTGTAGTCTGTGGTTTGTCAATCTAAGAACAAAAAACAACAAAAGCAATTACACAATATCGAGAAAAAGTCCAAGCTCAGGTAAATTCTAAAGTCCATATGTGCTTTAATTTGTTATTTTGCTAAATATTTTGATGGTCTTGATTGCAAGCAATTGTTTATGTTTTCAACTAAGGCGACGTCACACCAATCACCAAACATCAATCATGAAAGAACAAGGCAAGTTTTGTAGTGCAATCATGCAAACTTCAAGTGTGTGGGGGGAAGCATTTCTGGCAATAATAAATGTATCAAGTTTAAATATGACATACTGTACAATGTCATGTACATACCGGCAAGAAAAATATTCAAACACAGGTATGAGCTGAGGGAACGTAACAAGAGGAGCAATAGAGGACTGACCTGGTTTGCTGAAGTTGCTGAAACAAGTCTTCCTCCGTGGCTCCTTCTCCTGGGAAGCGCTCCAGGATGGAGACCTTCTCCTGCAGCTCTCCTTGTTGCTGGATCCTAGCCTGCTCCCTCTCAGCAGCGTCCTTCAACAGCTGCTTCATGTCCTGGATCAGTCCATTCTGTGATGAGGGGGAGGGGGAGAAACTTGCTACAATCATTCCTTTCTCTTATCTAGATCAGTCCATTCTGTGAGAGGGGAGCTTGTTACAATCTTCTGCGCACACTGTTACATGTCTGCACACACACTGTCACATGTCTGCACACACACTGTCACATGTCTGCACACACTATCGCATGTCTACACATACTGTCACATGTCTGCACACAATGTAATATGTCTGCACACACTGTGATACGTCTGCACACACTGTTACATGAATGAATACACTGTGATATGTCTGCACACACTGTGACATGTCTGCGCACACTGTTACATGTCTGCACACACTGTGATATGTCTGCACACACTGTTACATGTCTGCACACACTGTGATATGTCTGCACACACTGTCACATGTCTGCACACACTGTGATACGTCTGCACACACTGTTACATGTCTGCACACACTGTCACATGTCACACACACTGTGAAATGTCTGCACACACTGTGATATGTCTGCACACACTGTCACATGTCTGCACACACTGTGATACGTCTGCACACACTGTTACATGTCTGCGCACACTGTGATATGTCTGCACACACTGTGAAATGTCTGCACACACTGTGATATGTCTGCACACACTGTTACATGTCTGCACACACTGTCACATGTCACACACACTGTCACATGTCTGCACACACTGTTACATGTCTGCACACACTGTCACATGTCACACACACTGTTACATGTCTGCACACACTGTAATATGTCTGCACACACTGCCATATGTCGCACACACTGTCACATCACACCCACTTCCACATGTCTGCACACATTGTTATATGTATGCATACACTATGACTCTCTGACCTTCTTGTGGAGGTCCTGCTCCATGCCTCTCATCTTGTCTTCGTACATCCTGCTGACCACAATGGACTTCCAGCTCTTGGTGTCCGTCCCTTCCAGCTTGGGCCCCCGTGCCTGGTCTAGGGCCAGCTTCTCTTCAATCTGGGAGGATAAGAAGAGAGCAGACTAGATGTGACAGCCTTAAGTAGAGTAAGCATTGTGTGATACATGGCTCAAGACTGTCGTGAGCCAAGAAAATATGGAAACTAAAAAGTCTTGAGCTACCAGTGAAAAAAAAATCAAGGTATGGAGTTGCCCTAATAGTTCTAATCTTCTGGCATTTAGTAAAAAGTAAAAGTTTCCATCTCCTCCTTCCCCATGAGCCCAAATTCTAAGATTGAGGGATTAAACAGTTCGCTGACCATGGAAAGACAACCTAGGTATGAGGTATGATTCTCAAAGGGCATATACTGTACTGGGAAAGCAAAAAGCCTTAAAAAAGGGTAATCATGAGCAACATTCTTACCAATGGTCTTAAATTCATGTATTGTGCATTTCATAAACTGCTGAAAGTTAATCGCCCTCAAATGATCCACATTTGGATTATATCTAAAATTTGTGGTTTAATTACTAATTTCTCCAAATGTGGATCATTTGAGGTAAAAACTATAGCAATTTGACTGCCACGCCTCTTTGCTAACTCTATTTAGATTACTCTCAGAAAATCTGTTTGTTTGGATGGGAATGTTCCAGTGAATTCCTATGTGAAATTAAAAATATCACATTCTGTTTTTCCATGTTTATCGAAGTTTGACAATGTTCATTTGACCTTTGACCTCTTACTTCTTTGACTTGCAATCTAACCTGTCGGTCTAAAGCCATCCTTGTATCCTTGTGATTCATCTATGTACTTTCTTTTCTTGAAATGCATAATTGGATTGGGATTTATTGTCAAAAATATTAATTTAGGGGCAATTTTCAGCAAATTTTGGCTAAGTTCATAAGCCTTTGACCTCTGACCTTTCAGGTATTTTACCCAAACTTTCACCAGTCTAACTCCATGAAGTGACACATCTCTGTACCCTGTCTTCTTTGAAATGAATCATTAGATTTGGATTCAATGTGAGAAATAGCTAATTTTGGCAAATTTCATTGACCTTTGACCTCTGACCTTTGAGAAATTTCACCAAAAATGTTATCAGTCTACCCCAAAGTAATGATCCATCTTTGCACCATGTTTGGTTGGTAATACACAATTGGATTTGGATTTATTTTAAAAAAAAATATCACTTTAGGGGGCAATTTTTAGGTAATTCTTGGCAAAGTTCATTGACCTTAGACCTCTGACCTTTCAGCAATTTAACCAAAAATGTCACCAGTTTAGCCCCAAGTAGTGATCCATCTTTGCATCATGTTTAGTTGGAATTTCGCTATTGGATTTGGATTTATTGTGAAAAATAAAAAGATTGGGGCAGTCTTGCCAATTTTGGCAAAATTCATTGACCTTTGACCTCTGACCTTTCAGGAATTTTACCAAAAAATTCACCAGTCTATCCCAAAGTAGTAATCCATCTTTGTACCATGTTTAATGAGAATTGCATCCTTGGATTTGGATTTAATGTGAAAAAGGTCAATTTGGGGCAATTTTTCACAAAGTTCATTGACCTTTGACCTCAATCAGATTTGACCCAAATTTTACACACTCCATTGGTTCTATGCAATACACACATGTACCAAGTTTGAAGCAAATGATCCATCTTTGTACCATGTTTGATGAGAATTGCATCCTTGGATTTGGAATCAATGTGAAAAAGGTCAATTTGGGGCAATTTTTCACAAAGTTCATTGACCTTTGACCTCAATCAGATTTGACCCCAATTTTACACACTCCATTGGTTCTATGCAATACGCACATGCACCAAGTTTGAAGCAAATCTGGTTCACGTTTCTCAAGATATTGCCTAAACGGATTCGGGACGGATGGACGGACGGACAACCCTTCTTCGTGACGGAGACTGTATAAAAAAACTTTCAGCAAGTTTCTGAAATGGACAATGCATTAATTTAATACCATTGGCAAGAAGATCGCTTATGATCACCCTTTTGAAGGTTTTTTTGTCTTCCCATTACAGTATATTCCCTCTAATGTACCATAAAAAACTACTTGGTTTGAATCAGGAGCAAAGTTTCATATTTCACTTTAACTAGAGCTGACTCAGTATTGTGCTTTGTCCTATATGCAGAATGAAAAGAATCAAACAAATTGAATTCAATGCGATGACTTACTTGATAAGTCAATCTAAAAATTTTTGATTTGAAACTGGCCTATAATTTGTAAGGCCACTTTCATCCAGGCTTGGATTCTTCAAACATAGTATACTCATTGTCCTTTCCACACCTGACCGTACCTCATTCACCTGCCTCTGCAGCCGATCCTTGTCTGTGGTCAGCTCAGCAACGCTAGCCCTCAGCCTCTGGCCTGCTTGCACCTCTCTCTGCAGCTGCTGCCTGAGCCGCTCATTCTCTGCCACCGCCTTGGCCACTCCCTTCTGTGTGCTAGCATAGCGACTAGACAGCTGCCCACCCATGCTGTGCTTTACTTTACTCAGTTCCTCCTGAATACCAATCAGATCAGATAAAATAACTTTTATAAATGTAACTAACATTTCATTTTATAGCTTTGGCCACTCCCTTCTGTGTGCTGGCATAGCGACTAGACAGCTGTCCACCCATGCTGTGCTTTACTTTACTCAGTTCCTCCTGAACATCAATCAGATCAGATAAAATAACTTTTATAAATGTAACTAACATTTCATTTTATAGCTTTGGCCACTCCCTTCTGTGTGCTAGCATAGCGACTAGACAACTGCCCACCCATGCTGTGCTTTACTTTACTCAGTTCCTCCTGAACATCAATCAGATCAGATAAATTTTATAAATGTAACTAACATTTCATTTTATAGCTTTGGCCACTCCCTTCTGTGTGCTGGCATAGCGACTAGACAGCTATCCACCCATGCTGTGCTTTACTTTACTCAGTTCTTCCTGAACATCAATCAGATCAGATAAAATAACTTTTATAAATGTAACTAACATTTCATTTTATAGCTTTGGCCACTCCCTTCTGTGTGCTAGCATAGCGACTAGACAGCTGACCACCCACACTGTGTTCTACTCTACTCAGTTCCTCCTGAATACCAATCAGATCAGATAAAATAACTCTCACACATGTAGCTAATATTATAATGTATAGCTCAAAATGGATAATTTAAGATTTTCGGGCTACTCAGGTTACTATGTCAAACTTTCCCATGAAACTTCAGTAACAACTTCCTGCACTCTTAGAGTTATCCCACTTTAAAATTTATCAATACGGCACAATTTCTTTTCTCCTTTTATGTCAGTAACTGTAAGAAGTATAATATGAATTATGACTTGTTTAATAATTAGAAACTTTGGCTATCTTGAAAGATAAATTGAGTAGATAAACTATTAAACAAAACAAAGGAAGCGTGCTGAGCTACCTTCACAATCGCCAGTGTATAAGTCTATGATGAGATTAAAGCAGAACCTCTCATCAGCTACCAGCATGACTAGGGTCTTTCAGCCTTAACAGATCAGGGTGTTGTATGAATAGTTAATGACCATGAGCGCTATCGCATGTAATGTTGCAATAGAAGGATCTCTCTATACACCTAGTCTCATATGTTACCTCTGGCAAAAGCTGGTAACATTGCACTCATAGCCATTCACTGTATGCATCTATTCAATGCTGGTCAGAACAACATCAGTGCATAACAATACTGATAGTCATCTGACTGGCATGTAATACATAGAGATCCTTGCCCTGATAGTACTACTGACCTTGAGTTCTTGTAGTGATAGTGATCTGACTGGCATGTGATACATAGAGATATGTGCCCTGATAGCACTACTGACGTTGAGTTCTTGTTAGTGATAGTGATCTGACTGGCATGTGATACATAGAGATCCTTGCCCTGATAGCACTACTGACCTTGAGTTCTTGTTAGTGATAGTGATCTGACTGGCATGTAATACATAGAGATATGTGCCCTGATAGCACTACTGACCTTGAGTTCTTGTTAGTGATAGTGATCTGACTGGCATGTGATACATAGAGATATGTGCCCTGATAGCACTACTGACCTTGAGTTCTTGTTAGTGATAGTGATCTGACTGGCATGTAATACATAGAGATCTGTGCCATGATAGCACTACTGACCTTGAGTTCTTGTTAGTGATAGTGATCTGACTGGCATGTAATACATAGAGATATGTGCCCTGATAGCACTACTGACCTTGAGTTCTTGTTAGTGATAGTGATCTGACTGGCATGTGATACATAGAGATCCTTGCCCTGATAGCACTACTGACCTTGAGTTCTTGTTAGTGATAGTGATCTGACTGGCATGTAATACATAGAGATATGTGCCCTGATAGCACTACTGACCTTGAGTTCTTGTTAGTGATAGTGATCTGACTGGCATGTAATACATAGAGATCCTTGCCCTGATAGCACTCCTGACCTTGAGTTCTTGTTAGTGATAGTGATCTGACTAGCATGTAATACTTAGAGATCTGTGCCCTGATAGCACTCCTGACCTTGAGTTCTTGTTAGTGATAGTGATCTGACTAGCATGTAATACTTAGAGATCTGTGCCATAATAGCACTACTGACCTTGAGTTCTTGTAGTGATAGTGATCTGACTGGCATGTGATACATAGAGATATGTGCCCTGATTGCACTACTGACCTTGAGTTCTTGTTAGTGATAGTGATCTGACTGGCATGTAATACATAGAGATCTGTGCCATGTTAGCATTACTGACCTTGAGTTCTTGTTAGTGATAGTGATCTGACTGGCATGTGATACATAGAGATATGTGCCCTGATAGCACTACTGACCTTGAGTTCTTGTTAGTGATAGTGATCTGACTGGCATGTGATACATAGAGATCCTTGCCCTGATAGCACTACTGACGTTGAGTTCTTGTTAGTGATAGTGATCTGACTGGCATGTAATACATAGAGATATGTGCCCTGATAGCACTACTGACCTTGAGTTCTTGTGAGTGATAGTGATCTGACTGGCATGTAATACATAGAGATCCTTGCCCTGATAGCACTCCTGACCTTGAGTTCTTGTTAGTGATAGTGATCTGACTAGCATGTAATACTTAGAGATCTGTGCCATGATAGCACTACTGACCTTGAGTTGTTGTTAGTGATAGTGATCTGACTGGCATGTAATACATAGAGATCCTTGCCCTGATAGCACTACTGACCTTGAGTTCTTGGTTCTCCTCCTGAAGGGCATGTATCTGTGTCTGCACTGTCACACCAGGAGCCTTCTTCAGCGCCTCATTCTCCTGCTGCACCCTCTCAACAACTTTCTTCATCAGCCCCACGGTTCTCTCTAGCTCTGGGATCGACTTGCCACTGGTACCCTGCAGTAGAGAGGCATTGAGTAATATGATGTAGTATGATGAGCACCGCAGATGTAATGTGCATACGCATGAACGCAACCATTACTGCAGACAATATCAAGCTAATAGCTTCAGTGCATGAGGGAAATATCCTGAGAAGCATTTCTATTACATACAACTTTGTGTTCAGAGCGTTAAGTTTATCCTTGAGTTAAACTCATGGAAGGATACCGGGCAACATATAGCCCCATGATCCTATTGGGCACACCCAGGGAGGTTTTACCTTCTTGGAATCTTTGGTCCCTGCTAGTTTAACTGTCTGTTAGTAACCTATGTAACCTTTACCTTCTTGGAATCTTTGGTCCCTGCAAGTTTAATTGTCTGTTAGTAACCTAAGTAACCTTTACCTTCTTGGAATCTTTGGTCCCTGCAAGTTTAATTGTCTGTTAGTAACCTATGTAACCTTTACCTTCTTGGAATCTTTGGTCCCTGCTAGTTTAACTGTCTGTTAGTAACCTAAGTAACCTTTACCTTCTTGTAATCTTTGGTCCCTGCTAGTTTAACTGTCTGTTAGTAACCTAAGTAACCTTTACCTTCTTGGAATCTTTGGTCCCTGCTAGTTTAACTGTCTGTTAGTAACCTAAGTAACCTTTACCTTCTTGGAATCTTTGGTCCCTGCTAGTTTAACTGTCTGTAACCTTTACCTTCTTGGAATCTTTGGTCCCTGCTAGTTTAACTGTCTGTAACCTTTACCTTCTTGGAATCTTTGGTCCCTGCTGGTTTAACTGTCTGTAACCTTTACCTTCTTGGAATCTTTGGTCCCTGCTAGTTTAACTGTCTGTTAGTAACCTATGTAACCTTTACCTTCTTGGAATCTTTGGTCCCTGCTAGTTTACTGGCTGCAGCTTTGCTCTTCTTTCTCTCCCGTTCCAGGTCAGTCTTTAGAGCTTCATTATATTTCTCCAGATCGCTCAGCCGTTGCTTGAGGCGGGGGACGTCTCGCTTGGCCTGGTCTGCCTCAAAGCGCAGCTCCATGTTCTCCTGGGAGACCTGGAGCAGCTGACGCTGGAGCTCTGTCTCCCTCTCAGCTACCTCCAGGCCAGTGGCACCGGCACCACTGTGCTCAGCCGTCTGTAGGAATGGCACACCAACAGCAGCATAAGGCATGCAGAGATTGAATAATGGCTCCAAACACACACTAACACAAGTTTACATTGTCTATCTTTATTCCTTATAACGGCATGCCTCTCAGTTTAGACATACATCTTGTCGTATTTCTATTCTCTGCTGTATCTCAATGTTAAAATTTCCAAAATGTGCATGTAGTCCATTGATGTTTGGATACTTGGGAGAGTATGCTTTCATCATGGTTTGATAGTTTCATTGTTTACAAAGAACATACAAAGGAACAGCATGTTGTGCACCTATATTTGTGATCCTAATTATATTGACTATCTCTAGCTGGACCAATGAGAAGAGAGCTTACATGGGCTCTGTATTGACTATCTCTAGCTGGACCAATGAGAAGGGAGCTTACATAGGCTCTGTATTGACTATCTCTAGCTGGACCAATGAGAAGGAAGCGTACATGGGCTCTGTATTGACTATCTCTAGCTGGACCAATGAGAAGGGGGCTTACGTGGGCTCTGTCAGCCAGAGCTAGTCTCCTCTGCAGGCTGTCTAGCTGGTCAGTAAGGAAGCTGTTTTTCTGCTGCAGGTCTTGGACCACGGACTCATGGCCCAGGGCTTGTTGTCTCTGGAGCGATGAGATCTGGGTCAGGGAACAGACAAACCTCACTCTCACTCATCAGGGACCAGCCAACAGCTCACACAGTGTAATGGACTTCATGCATTTGATTGGACAAAAACAATGTCTTGAGGCCCACCATTGCTACTCTTCAACATACACTCAAAGAGGAGTTTTGATCATTTCATTTCTCTATTTTGGATTTGATATGAATTATTTCCATTAGTTGGAAGCTACCTGAATTGAACCATGTGGTCAACACGTCACTACCTCCCGCTCAGCAGATATTGCTCAATAGAACATTTTTTGGTACATATATGCAAATGCTATGCATATCATTCAAATCATACGCCAATATGTGTCTGAGGTTTGTCCAACTAGCAACATTTAATCACACTAATTCAGAAGGCATTCCATCCATTAAAACTGAATCGCTAGATGCAGGTAAATGTAATAGTGTGTTAATAAGCAGTCGGAAAGAAAGTTATGAATTCTTTGACTACCATAACCTATACATGTGGAATTCAAAAGAATTCCTATTAAAAGTCCTGCATTCTTAGTTCTTTATTGATTCACACCGTAATATGTCAGCATCCATCATGTACACAATAAATAATCTCAACCTTCCACTTCATTTTCTTGAACATCCTAATCATGATGAACTCATTGAGTGAGACATGTGACTTTACAATCAATACACACAATCCCACAGAGAAGCAGCTAAAGTGACACATTGACTGAATCCACTAACATCCATGTCTTCTCACCTCCTCCTCTAAACGGTGGTTCTTGCGTCGCAGTTCTTCCATTTGGGCAAGGCTGGCTGCTGATGGCTCCTCACTACTAGTCTTCTTACCAGACTCTACTCTCGATGTGCCTGACTTGAGTCTTTCATTTCTGGAAGAAAATCAGTACGTCTGGCAATCAAATACAACTTTAGCCTTCATCCACAACTTATCTTCATCCTTACTTTTAGAAGCCCAATATTTGCCTCATCTTTTCGAATAAAGTGTGTTCCTGCACCTAATAAGAACAGTATTTCAAGTAAAATGTATGACACCACGAGCAGTGGAAAAAAATCACACAAAAATTCATTCATCAAAATATGTCCACATAGTAACACGATATCAAGAGCAAAACACACTGAACAACGTATGACAATGTTAAGTACAGTCCAGACACCATCGCTGATGATTAATTTGAAATCATTGCTAAAAACAAGCAGATAAGATGTCAAATTTTCCTAACAAAATTGCAGTCAGAGCAAACAAAATAATTATGCAATAATTACATGGGTGGTTACAATAGGAGAGTGTGTGTGTGTTCATTTTCATAAAAATTATGACTTATTTATGTTTCAAGCTACTTTGGATCAAAAGTAATTATCAGCAGACCAGAAATTTTCCATCACTCACCTATTGAGGGCCTCCTTCATCATCTTGTTATTTTTCTGCAGCTGCTCGATCTCTTTATCCTTGTCTCTCAGTTTGGTCTTCAATGTGTCCACCTTTTTCTCCCACTTCTTCCCTTCCTCCCATTTAGCCACCTCCACTGCCGACTAGGAGAGAATTGGTTAATTACCGCTTAAAGAAACTTCCACTGCCGACTAGGAGAGAATTGGTCAATTACAGCTTTAAGAAACCTCCACTGCCGACTAGGAGAGAATTGGTCAATTACAGCTATAAGAAACCTCCACTGCCGACTACGAAAGAATTGGTAAATTACAGCTTTAAAAAACCTCCACTGCTGACTAGGAGAGAATAGGTAAATTACAGCTTTAACCCTAACCAGACCGATGTTTTTTACCGATTTTTTTTTCTTTTTTTTATATTTTATTTGAATAATTATGCTAATTTATGCGTTAATTAATTTTACTCTAAACAATAAGATGAAGCTGCTCGAATCAGTATTTTGTTATGTGAATATTCTTTGCAGCAATTCTAACAATAAACTTGAAAAAAAAATTATTCAAACTTTATTCTTTATGATTTTTAATGCTTTTTAATTACCCTTAGGTATTTCTTTCTTTTTCCGTAGGGTTTTTTTTTCACCTTGACCATGGATATTACAAATATTTATGCAGACACATGAAATATGATAATGTGTATATGTTTGCTAGATAATCTGGTATACAAGCATAATTCATACACATTTCATCACATAATACACTGCATGTCATTCCATCAACATGTTATGAAATAGAAACAAATATGAATAAAGGCTTATTACATCATACACCATTCTGCACAAGAAAGCAGCTGGCTTGAAATAAAAAAAAAATTGTTTGTCGAAAAATTATAAAGAAAACCTTTCACTGATGTTGGTGAATTTGAAGTCTGTTGAATAGCTAACACTAGACTAATCAAATGGTACTTATTGGGTCACAAGTTTGAAGAATTTGCAACAGTGCTGCATTAAATGGTTTTGCTGCCATTACTCATTTCTCCAGTTTTGTCATCTCTTTGGTATTCAATATCCATGCAACAATGTGGAGACTACTGTCCAGTCTGGTGTATCTATGGGAGCTGTAGCACCCATCTGTAACACCAGACTGTAGCACCCAGTTGTAGCACCAGACTTTAACACCAGACTGTAGCACCCAGTTGTAGCACCAGACTGTAGCACCAGACTGTAGCACCAGACTGTAGCAAGAGACTATAGCACCCACCTGTTCCTTCTTACTCCCTGCATCAGTCTTCTTGGTGCTGAGCAGCTGAGCCTCCAGCAGACGGACTTTCCTCCTGAGAGATGAAACCTCATCAATGTCTCCCACATCTTTCTCTGGCTCCTGAGTCACAAACACACAATACAGGCACATACATGTAAATACCAATAACATGCAATGCATCGAGAGCTCAGGTGGCCACTGAAAGCCTATGTGGGCACCATGGTGAACTTAAAATATTAACTTACACAAGAACAAAGAATAGATCATTTTAACAGCATGCAGTCAAGATTTTGGCCTCTGCTGCAATGTTAGCTTCATTTGGTGTAAATTGATCATCTCAAACACTCTGAAAATTGTGTTTGAATGCTCATTAGGCTTTGATGAAACTATTCTATGTATTTCAAATGTCAAGTTTTTTTCATGAACCTTTGACTCAACTCTCATCGGTCTATGGGAAGGATTCAAAGTGAATCAGAAGACAGACACAACTGATCTCAGTCGATGATACAAACCCTCATCTCAGGAGATTTAACACAATGTGATGCACTGATACTGACATGATTATTTGTGATGCCAAGACATTCCATCAAGATTCACTACTCTTGCCCAAGATGCATGCCCTCAGGCTGGTCCCCTGGAGGGATCTATGCAACATTTGAATCTATCAGGTCTTCTTTATTCAGCCCTTACCTGTTGAGTGGTCTGCAGTTTCAGCACTTCTATTTCCTTCTCCATATCACTCCTCTCTGCTTCACTCTTATTCAGCTGCCTAGACTTCCCCTCAAGGTCCTGTGACAAAATAGGATGACACCATTCATGGACCTTTTGTATGCTGTTATCACATATACAACACAAAGGAGTCCAATGTTAAATGTATCAATATTGATATCTAGAGCAATTCATCTGCCACGCAGTCAATAAATATGCCTCCGCCTCTTTGCTAGCTCTTAGATTTATTCTCAGAAAATCTGTATGTTTGGTGGGCAATGTACAATTGAATTCCTATGTGAAATGAAAATATCATATTCTGTTTTTCCATGTTAAGCCAAGTTTGGCAATGTTCATTGACATTTGACCTCTTATTTCTTTGACTTCCAATCTAAACAGTCTGTCTAAATCCATCCTTGTATCAAGTTTAAAGTGAGGAAATTTTGGCAAAGTTCATTGACCTTTGAGCTCTGACCTTTCAGGAATTTTTACCCAAACTTTCACCAGTCTACCTCCATGAAGTGATACATCTCTGTAACATGTTTGGTTTGAATTGAATCACCTAGATTTTGATTCAATGTGAAAAATAGCAAATTTTGGCAAAAGTTCTTTGACCTTTGAGATATTTTACCAAAAAAATCAGTCTACCCCCAAGTATTGATCCATCTTTGCACCATGTTTGGTTGGTATTGCACCATTGGATTTGAATTTATTTTGATAAACATCACTTTTGGGGCAATTTTTAGCTAATTCTTGTCAAAGTTCATTGACCTTTGACCTTTGAACTTTCAGGAATTTTACTAAAACTTTCCCCAGGTTACCTCCATGAAGTGATAGGCCTACATCTCTGTACCACGTTTGGTTAGAATTGCACCATCGGATTTGGATTTGGGTTTATAGTGAAAAATATAAATTTTTGCAAAGTTCATTGACCTTTGACCTCTGACCTTCCAGCAATTTCACCAAAAATGTCACCAGTCTATCCCCAAGTAGTGATCCATCTTTTCACTTTGTTTGGTTGGAAATGCTCCATTGGATTTGGATCTTTTGGGAAAAATATAAAGTTTGGGCAATTTTTAGCCAATTTTGGCAAAGTTCATTGACCTTTCACCTCTGACCGCTCAGGAATTTTACCAAAAATGTTACCAGTCTACCCCCAAGTAGTGATCCATCTGTGTACCATGTTTAATGAGAACTGCATCCTTGGATGTGGATTTATTGTAAAAAAGGGTTATTTTTTTGCAATTTGTCACAAAGTTCATTGACCTTTAACCTCTGACCTTTCAGGAATTTTACAAAAAATGTCACCAGTCTACCCCCAAGTAATGATCCATCGTTGTACCATGTTTAATAAGAATTGCATCCTTGGATTTGGATTTAAAGTGAAAAAGGTCAATTTGGGGCAATTTTTCACCAAGTTTATTGACCTTTGACCTTTGACCTCAATCAGATTTGACCCCAAATTTACACACTTAATTAGTTTCATGCAATACACACATATACTATGTTTGAAGCAAATCTGTTTAACGGCTCTCAAGATATTGCCTAAACGGATTCAGGATGGACGGACGGACGGACGAAAGAACAGACGGACGGACGGACAACCCAAAAACACATAAAAACACATGATAACAGAGACAATACAGACATATGGGTCATAATCATGTTGATTTTTTATTTTTTTCCACCTTATGCCTAAAGTAGTATCATACACTGATTAAATGAATTAAAAACAGTAATCGTAGCTACATCTGAAAACATGTCAACAGCTGGGTATTAAATTCCAAGAACCAAAGTCTTCTGATTCTGAGTCAGTGCTGTTGCCAGAGTGGATTTCATGTGTAGTGAACACTCAAAAACTCTTTCTATCAGTACTGTTTGTGTGCAAATATCACACACAGAATTCAGCCCCCTCTGGAGTGCCCTGTGGAGTGCTCTGCTGAAAACTTGTAAAGAAGAAAATGGCTTGCCTCTTTGACCTGCTCCATGTCCCTGGTGAGGCTAGACACTTGACCTTTGAACTTCTTGACCTCTCTCCTGGCCTGGTCCAGCCTGGTCTGAGTCTCGTCCAGCACCTCCTTCAGCTTCTTGGTCTCCTTGTCAACCAGCCGCTGCACATTGAGCTGCTGTTCCTGCTGAGAGGCGTGTGACTGGGCGTTCTGCTGAGCTGTGTCCACCATGTCAGCTCTCAGCTGCAGCAAGGCTTGGCTCAGGGACTGCAAGGAATAAACACACACAAAGTAAGACCTGCTGGCCTCGTTTGGACACATGATGGCGCTCTTAACTTGTGCCGTTTCTGAGCAATGAGGGCGCTCTCACCATGAGCTGTTTCTACGCTATGAATGCACTCTAACCTTGTGATGTTTCTGAGCAATGAGGGCGCTCTCACCATGTGCTGTTTCTACGCTATGAATGCACTCTCACCTTGTGCTGTTTCTGAGCAATGAGGGCGCTCTCACCTTGTGCTGTTTCTACCCTATGAATGCACTCTCACCTTGTGCTGTTTCTACGCTATGAATGCACTCTCACCTTGTGCTGTTTCTCCTTCAGAGCCAGGTCATTCTTGAGCCTCTCCACTAGGTTCTTCATGGTCATGGTTGGTGCCTTGGCGTTGGCAGCCTTCTGTAGTTCTAGCTCAGATTGCAGCTGCTTGATCTCTGCTTCTTTCTCTGTGATTGTTCTGAGGTGGTTGTCTTTCTCAGACTGCAGCTTGTCGACGTGCTCACTGTGCTCAGCAATCAACCTGTAGACATGGAAAGGGCCAAGTCCTCATGTCATCATCTTCTCTCATAAACTCATATCTCCATTGAGTCCCTTATGTGACTTAATGGCTGAGACATTCAATTGCAAAGAAATGTATTTCTTAGGAAAATGACTTTTCATTCCATTTTTGTAGTGAAAGTGATATAAGACCTGGTTCATTGTCATACCACGCTTAAACAAAAAATATTCACTTGAAATTATTAGAATGTTAAGTTATCTGTTTTTTATAAAGTATTGATATTTTCCATTGAATGTTGAAATGATTCCAATTTGGAATGACATCGTCTCCTGAAAGCCCACATGGAACAACGTCTACAAAGTGTGAAAGACTTCAAAGAAAAAAATCATGACATCCAAAGACATTGAGGATGGAGCGGAGCTGTCCTGGCTAGGCACACACAGATTCTTTTCAATGATAGTTTTTCCACCAAAGGTCAATCAGGAATTTGATGCTGCACAACATACTAGGATCCTCCAGAGCAACATGAATGCTCTCTAAAACCTGTTGTGTTTTTTCTTACCCCAAATCTATGGAAGAAAATCTATAGAATAATGTAACCTGCAGAATGCATACAAGCTGACCATCTAAAATTCACTTTTTGTCTAAAAAGGTTGAAACCATAGGTGCACCAAATACAGCAGGTGGGTAGCCTTGCCCAAAATTCACTTTCATAGCATGTTTGAATGAGATGCAGCAAGGAGTACAGGTGGTAGAGTGCAAACAAGAAACGTGATGTTACGGCAGCATAACCGAGTCCTATCCTACTATGTGGGATAGAAGAAACATCATATATCATTCACACAATGAAAGCTACAGGTGCTAGCTCTTTAGGACTTACTTCTCTTTGTTCCTCTGGAAATCCCTGGTTTTGCGGTTCAGGACATCCTTCCACTTGGCTACTTCTGTGTGTGCTGCCTTAAGCTTAACTGACATAGCAGCCATGGCATTGTCCTGCTGAGCTACAAGGTCCTCCAGCTCTTGAAGTCTGGCAAACTCCTTGCTGCCAGGGACAGCAGGGGATGGCTTGTTCACCAAGTCCTGCAAGATGGAAGAACAAGGTATCTAAGTCACCTTATCAAGGACAGTAGTTGCACTACATGTGTGGAATCGTATCGCATTTGTAATAATAGTATAACATGGTAAATAATACCTTCGGCCACTAGCTGATGGAAGGATCAAAATGTAACATCTACTCATTGATTTTGACTTCATTCACTGCCATTACAACTACTTCAACACCTGTGTATCATAACTCCTTAACCAAAGTCTGGGGCCATATTCAAGAAACCTTACTAGCACAGTTACTTACTAACATGCATTTTAGCTGAATGCTCGTAAGTAACTCACTAAGTTTAGTAAGGTTTCATGAATATGGCCCCTGGTGTGTACATACCATTGCAGCTTTCTTGAACTTGTTAAAAGCCAGGTCATTCTGAGCATGCAGCTTGAGTTGGAGATCATGAATCTGTGACATGTACCTGCCGCTCTCATCAGCTGCTTCCTACAGTCATACCAAGCAGAAAGACAGATTAGAATGGGTGGGAAAATACAGTGGAAGAAGGAGTGTCTCCTTCACACAACACTCTAGATTTACACAACTTATTGTCTCTGCATGGCCAGGCTCTAACATGGAGGTGGAATCTGCCCCCCCCCCCTCCCCCCCCCCCCCAATACATATACATGTATATCAACAACGTACAAATGAGCTCCAGATAAATGCAGATGAACAACCTGGAAACTTAATGTTTCCAGTTTCTTTATGTCAATGGCATAAACAGATTTTCCAAACATACATTAAACAATGTGGACTGGTGCATCCATCTTACCTTCCTGGACTGCTCAAGGAGTTCTATATACTTCTGAAGTGCTTCTTCCTTCTGTTGAATACGGTGCTGTCACATTAAAAAAAAAGGAAGGAAACATGTTTTCACAATGTGTTAGTAATGTCCACCATAATGAAAACACATAAATAATGTACCCCAGTCTCTTTGCATACTAGTCATAAAGGTTCTTCAATCTTTATGATGGTATTAATTGGAATTATATCCCTCCCATGAATATTCATTAGTATTCAAGGAGCTTCATTGGTCAATTGATGCTCGCAGAATACAGAACAATTCCACTATCTCTGCCTCTGCCTGGAGAGCACTGCGCATAATCTATTTACTATTTTCTGCCTGTTTGTGTTCACACGTCTATTTAATCTCTTAGAATAATCCTATCTGCAGTCCCTCGATCTGTGTCTGGGCCACCTTGAGAGCCTGTTTGTGTTCACACGTCTATTTAATCTCACAGAATAATCCTACCTGCAGTCCCTCGATCTGTGTCTAGGCCACCTTGAGAGCCTGCTTGTGTTCACATGTCTATTTAATCTCTTAGAATAATCCTATCTGCAGTCCCTCAATCTGTGTCTGGGCCACCCTGAGAGGCTGTTTGTGTTCACACATCTATTTAATCTCTTAGAATAATCCTACCTGCAGTCCCTCAATCTGTGTCTGGACCACCTTGAGAGCCTGTTTGTGTTCACTAGTCTATTTAATCTCTTTGAATAATCCTACCTGCACTCCCTCAATCTGTGTCTGGACCACCTTGAGAGCCTGTTTGTGTTCACACATCTATTTAATCTCTTAGAATAATCCTACCTGCAGTCCCTCAATCTGTGTCTGAGCCACCTTGAGAGCCTGTTTGTGTTCACACGTCTCCTCAATCTCCTTGAAGCGGACCCCTTCAGACATGGCATCCTTGATGACCTCATCTCTGTCTGATGAGGCAGGAAGTCTCATCCTGAGCTCATTGATGACCTTGTCTCTGGTCAGCAGGTTGCTCTCAGTTTCATTCAGACTCTTCTCAGTCTCCGATAGTTTCTGGTATTCATCAAAAGCACATCAAGAATGGGATAAATGCAAACATGTCATAACTGTGACCATCTTCTCTATTAACAGTATCTGAAGTCCCCAAGTACCCATCAACCCTGTCATTATACTAAGCTCCATGACTTTCACTTTGCCAAGAAAGCTCTTTCTCCTCAATCTGTCGTTTTTTTAAAGAAAAAGCCAGGATACTAGCAAAAAACAGCAAATCAAGAGAAAAGTGTTAGAACAAGTTGGTCTCTTTAGTAAACTCTATGTGTTAACAAGACTTGTGTTACCTTGTGAAGGGTCTTGATCTCAGCCCGTGTGTCCAGGATAGTCTTGACATGAGTCTTGATTGTTCTGATAGCATGTTCAAGCTGGCTGGCTACAGGAAGGCTCGGGTCTGGTAGTGAGCCTGTTGCCTCCTCAAACTGCAGAGAGATAAATGTACACATTTATAGTCAGTTTGGTATTCCTTTCTTAAGCACTGATTGCTACCCCCATGTGACATCCTCTTTACATAATAAAAGAAGCAATCAATGTGTCCTACATGAAAGTAGGCAATCTGAGTCAAATTCTTCTGGATGTAACTTCCACAAAAATCACATTAGAATTTCTACACTCATTCAAAAAATGAATTCATTTTGGAGAAACATTCATTACAGAAAGATTTGTGTGTATTGCTTCATACACCTTTATATTTGGTCAATTATACATAATCTTTTGTATTATGTTTCCCTAACACCTCTAGTCAACCATTCAGCTTCATGAAAAAATATGTGTGAGCATGCCAGCTCGATGTTGGTACGAAATCAATCTGTTGGAAAGCTGTCACCACTTTCATGAAGTCACAGTACATGGAGGTCACTAGAACTGACCACCCAATAGGTCAACAGAGTTTGCACCATTTATAATCACGTTGCAATACAAAGATTAATAATGCTTTACCAAGACAATCATACATCACTTCTGACCTCTCAGAGAGAGAATTGGTCACATGAGACCTTTGACCTCTCACCTTGACAGCTGCATCAGCTATTGCCCTCTGCTGTCTCTCTAGGTTGTCAATCATTCTTTCCAGCTCAGCTTCTCTCTGTTCCCATAGCAACTGTCTTTCCTCCGCTTGCCGATTGATGTGGACATTTTCTTGCTCCAAGCTTGTCACTGTTTGTTCATGAGTTGTCACCATGTTTTCAAAATATTTCACCTGGAAAGGAATAAAGAAGTACTCAGAAATAGTGCTGAATCATGTCTGTAGAAATCTCCAATCAATGTCCTGATATGCTGCCATACACAATTACTTCATCTCCAAGTCACTATCCACAATCTGACCATGATTTTCTTCTCATGGTTATGGAAAAATCGTGAAAACAACCAAGTGAAAGATAACATTGGACAATTCACCTTCATACAGTATTGGTGACTGTAGTACTATTTATTCATGGTTGCAGAAAGGTTATCCTAAAGTTACTACAAGTCTCACCACATCTCCAAACAAAGTGACATGTTTATACATTACTTGGGCTTAGCCACTGTTTCATTGGTTACACCCATTTTCCCATTTCAAATGCCACTAGTAACACCAATATATCATTATGACACAAGTACACACATACCTACACTAGACCTTTGTGAGAGTACAAGTTTTAGCAAAGGAGTTCTACACGTAAGAAAACAGAATGATTATCATGTAACTCTCTGTTTGAGTTTGTCCTCTCTTGTGCTTCATATCACCAAGTGAAGGTATATCTTTCCTCAATTTATTTCCCCTCTTCAGTGTTTTTTGGCACATTTTCCAATCTGTCTGTTTCTCAATGTACTAGTATGTGACCCACCTGCTGCTGAAGCCTGGTGATCTGTCTGTTTCTCAGTGTACTAGTATGTGACCCACCTTCTGCTGAAGCCTAGTGATCTGTCTGTTTCTCAGTGTACTAGTATGTGACCCACCTGCTGCTGAAGCCTAGTGATCTGTCTGTTTCTCAGTGTACTAGTATGTGACCCACCTGCTGCTGAAGCCTAGTGATCTGTCTGTTTCTCAGTGTACTAGTATGTGACCCACCTGCTGCTGAAGCCTGGTGATCTGTCTGTTTCTTAGTGTACTAGTATGTGACCCACCTGCTGCTGAAGCCTAGTGATCTGTCTGTTTCTCAGTGTACTAGTATGTGACCCACCTGCTGCTGAAGCCTAGTGATCTGTCTGTTTCTCAGTGTACTAGTATGTGACCCACCTGCTGCTGAAGCCTGGTGATCTGTCTGTTTCTCAATGTACTAGTATGTGACCCACCTGCTGCTGAAGCCTGGTGATCTGTCTGTTTCTCAGTGTACTAGTATGTGACCCACCTGCTGTTGAAGCCTAGTGATCTGTCTGTTTCTCAGTGTACTAGTATGTGACCCACCTGCTGCTGAAGCCTAGTGATCTGTCTGTTTCTCAATGTACTAGTATGTGACCCACCTGCTGCTGAAGCCTGGTGATCTGTCTGTTTCTCAGTGTACTAGTATGTGACTCACCTGCTGCTGAAGCCTAGTGATCTGTCTGTTTCTCAGTGTACTGGTATGTGACCCACCTGCTGCTGAAGCCTAGTGATCTATCTGTTTCTCAGTGTGCTAGTATGTGACCCACCTGCTGCTGAAGCCTAGTGATCTGTCTGTTTCTCAATGTACTAGTATGTAACCCACCTGCTGCTGAAGCCTAGTGATCTGTCTGTTTCTCAGTGTACTAGTATGTGACCCACCTGCTGTTGAAGCCTAGTGATCTGTCTGTTTCTCAGTGTGCTAGTATGTGACCCACCTGCTGTTGAAGCCTAGTGATCTGTCTGTTTCTCAGTGTGCTAGTATGTGACCCACCTGCTGTTGAAGCCTGGTGATCTGTCTGTTTCTCAATGTACTAGTATGTGACCCACCTGCTGCTGAAGCCTAGTGATCTGTCTGTTTCTCAGTGTACTAGTATGTGACCCACCTGCTGCTGAAGCCTAGTGATCTGTCTGTTTCTCAGTGTACTAGTATGTGACCCACCTGCTGCTGAAGCCTAGTGATCCATCTGTTTCTCAGTGTGCTAGTATGTGACCCACCTGCTGCTGAAGCCTAGTGATCTGTCTGTTTCTCAATGTACTAGTATGTAACCCACCTGCTGCTGAAGCCTAGTGATCTGTCTGTTTCTCAGTGTACTAGTATGTGACCCACCTGCTGTTGAAGCCTAGTGATCTGTCTGTTTCTCAGTGTGCTAGTATGTGACCCACCTGCTGTTGAAGCCTAGTGATCTGTCTGTTTCTCAGTGTGCTAGTATGTGACCCACCTGCTGTTGAAGCCTGGTGATCTGTCTGTTTCTTAGTGTACTAGTATGTGACCCACCTGCTGCTGAAGCCTAGTGATCTGTCTGTTTCTCAGTGTACTAGTATGTGACCCACCTTCTGCTGAAGCCTGGTGATCTGTCTGTTTCTCAGTGTGCTAGTATGTGACCCACCTGCTGATGAAGCCTAGTGATCTGTCTGTTTCTCAGTGTACTAGTATGTGACCCACCTGCTGTTGAAGCCTGGTGATCTGTCTGTTTCTCAGTGTACTAGTATGTAACCCACCTGCTGCTGAAGCCTAGTGATCGGTCAGTTTCTCAATGTACTAGTATGTGACCCACCTGCTGCTGAAGCCTAGTGATCTGTCAGTTTCTCAGTGTACTAGTATGTGACCCACCTGCTGCTGAAGCCTGGTGATCTGTCTGTTTCTTAGTGTACTAGTATGTGACCCACCTGCTGATGAAGCCTAGTGATCTGTCTGTTTCTCAGTGTGCTAGTATGTGACCCACCTGCTGATGAAGCCTAGTGATCTGTCTGTTTCTCAGTGTACTAGTATGTGACCCACCTGCTGTTGAAGCCTGGTGATCTGTCTGTTTCTCAGTGTACTAGTATGTGACCCACCTGCTGCTGAAGCCTAGTGATCTGTCTGTTTCTTAGTGTGCTAGTATGTGACCCACCTGCTGCTGAAGCCTGGTGATCTGTCTGTTTCTCAATGTACTAGTATGTGACCCACCTGCTGCTGAAGCCTGGTGATCTGTCTGTTTCTCAATGTACTAGTATGTGACCCACCTGCTGCTGAAGCCTAGTGATCTGTCTGTTTCTCAGTGTACTAGTATGTGACCCACCTGCTGCTGAAGCCTAGTGATCTGTCTGTTTCTCAGTGTACTTGTATGTGACCCACCTGCTGCTGAAGCCTAGTGATCTGTCTGTTTCTCAATGTGCTAGTATGTGACCCACCTGCTGCTGAAGCCTAGTGATCTGTCTGTTCAGCTTCATGTCTTGTAGTCTTGTCTCCTGCATCTTAGCATGCCACTCTGCAACTTTCGCTGCTCCCCTGCTGTCTTTCAGAGTCTGCATAAGTTCCTGTAGTCCTGAGTGTTTCAACTCAAGATCAGCGAACTGCTCTGACACCTTCTCTCTTTCATGTTTAAGCTGTTCAATGGAAAATTACAAAACAAATTTATTTTGATTTAGAAAAGAACTCCATGTACTCTACCCCACTGTTTCTCATAATTGCCAGATTTTACCACAAAACCATCAGGTCGCAAGACATGTATTCTGAATATTCATTACAGGAGATTAAGCCCCTGATACCGTAGAAATAGGTTCAATTGAATAAAAGCAAAACAAGCCCATATGAGAGCATATTGTGCAACCTTTTGTACGATGATGCCATTACATGACATTGAGGTAACCACGCATCTCAGGAAAGCAATCACAGCGCAGGATCCTGTTACCATTCAGGAGCAAATCAACCAACTCACCACTTTCATCTCCTTCTCCATGCGCTCCTTGTCCAGGCGGAGTTGAATCATGGCCTTGGAGAACTTCTCCTGCTCCTCCAGCGGCACGGCTCCACTGAACTGTCTCCTTAGGCCCTGCAACAAACACAGCACCAGCAATGCTTTAACATGGGTATAATGTATGTGGGTATAAGGATGGAGGGAGGGGGGTGGTATAGGCCCTGTAACCAACACAGCACCAGCAATGCTTTAACATGGGTATATGTGGGTATAAGGATGGAGGGAGGGGGTGGTATAGGCCTTGTAACCAACACAGCACAAGCCATGCTTTAACATGGGTATATGTGGGTATAAGGATGGAGGGAGGGGGGTGGTATAGGCCCTGTAACCAACACAGCACAAGCCATACTTTAACATGGGTATATGTGGGTATAAGGATGGAGGGAGGGGTGGTATAGGCCCTGTAACCAACACAGCACCAGCAATGCTTTAACATGGGTATATGTGGGTATAAGGATTTAGGGAGGGGGTGGTACAGGCCCTGTAACCAACACAGCACAAGCCATGCTTTAACATGGGTATATGTGGGTATAAGGATGGAGGGAGGGGTGGTATAGGCCCTGTAACCAACACAGCACCAGCAATGCTTTAACATGGGTATATGTGGGTATAAGGATGGAGGGAGGGGTGGTATAGGCCCTGTAACCAACACAGCACCAGCAATGCTTTAACATGGGTATATGTGGGTATAAGGATTTAGGGAGGGGGTGGTACAGGCCCTGTAACCAACACAGCACCAGCAATGCTTTAACATGGGTATATGTGGATATAAGGATGGAGGGAGGGGGTGGTATAGGCCTTGTAACCAACACAGCACAAGCCATGCTTTAACATGGGTATATGTGGGTATAAGGATGGAGGGAGGGGTGGTATAGGCCCTGTAACCAACACAGCACCAGCAATGCTTTAACATGGGTATATGTGGGTATAAGGATGGAGGGAGGGGGTGGTATAGGCCTTGTAACCAACACAGCACAAGCCATGCTTTAACATGGGTATATGTGGGTATAAGGATGGAGGGAGGGGTGGTATAGGCCCTGTAACCAACACAGCACCAGCAATGCTTTAACATGGGTATATGTGGGTATAAGGATGGAGGGAGGGGTGGTATAGGCCCTGTAACCAACACAGCACCAGCAATGCTTTAACATGGGTATATGTGGGTATAGGGATTTAGGGAGGGGGTGGTATAGGCCCTGTAACCAACACAGCACCAGCAATGCTTTAACATGGGTCTATGTGGGTATAAGGATGGAGGGAGGGGGGTGGTATAGGCCCTGTAACCAACACAGCACCAGCAATGCTTTAACATGGGTATATGTGGGTATAAGGATGGAGGGAGGGGTGGTATAGGCCCTGTAACCAACACAGCACTAGCAATGCTTTAACATGGGTATATGTGGGTATAAGGATGGAGGGAGGGGGGTGGTATAGGCCCTGTAACCAACACAGCACCAGCAATGCTTTAACATCACTCTATTAGACTACAGAACTCCTGGAAAGCCCCTAGAAATGCCCGCCCGCAGTATGCGGGCTCAGTAAGGAATGGGTAAGTACCTGTATGCTAAGCACTCTGGCATTGTTCCTTACATGTATGGTACAATCTGTTCTATTAGAATGTGTGGCTTTAGACTAAGGCTACAACTGTCCCAACCAATAAGCTACCTGGATAGTTCTCCTAAGGTGTCTGGATTTGTTTCTTGAGTCAACCTGGCAGTGGTAGAGACTCTGAGCCTTCTCATCCAGCTGTTTCTCCAGCCTGAGGAGCTTAGCTTCCAGCTGCCTGTTCTTGGTGCCTGCTGCCTGCAGCTTGGCCACTGCGGTGCCCTCACTCACCTGCAGGGCCACAATGTGATGGTGTAGCTTGCCTAAGAGAAGGGGAGGAGTAATATACAGGTTCTTATAATATCTACATCTCTCATGGTGTAGCTTGCCTAAGAGAAGGGGAGGAGTAATATACAGGTTCTTACAATATCTACATCTCTCATGGTGTAGCTTGGCTGAGAGGGAGGGAGGAGTGATATACAGGTTCTTACAATATCTACATCTCTCATGGTGTAGCTTGCCTAAGATAGGGGGAGGAGTAATATACAGGTTCTTACAATATCTACATCTCTCATGGTGTAGCTTGGCTGAGAGGGAGGGAGGAGTGATATACAGGTTCTTACAATATCTACATCTCTCATGGTGTAGCTTGCCTAAGATAGGGGGAGGAGTAATATACAGGTTCTTACAATATCTACATCTCTCATGGTGTAGCTTGGCTGAGAGGGAGGGAGGAGTGATATACAGGTTCTTACAATATCTACATCTCTCATGGTGTAGCTTGGCTGAGAGGGAGGGAGGAGTGATATACAGGTTCTTACAATATCTACATCTCTCATGGTGTAGCTTGCCTAAGATAGGGGGAGGAGTAATATACAGGTTCTTACAATATCTACATCTCTCATGGTGTAGCTTGGCTGAGAGGGAGGGAGGAGTGATATACAGGTTCTTACAATATCTACATCTCTCATGGTGTAGCTTGCCTAAGATAGGGGGAGGAGTAATATACAGGTTCTCACAATATCTACATCTCTCATGGTGTAGCTTGCCTGAGAGAGGGGGAGGAGTAATATACAGGTTCTTATAATATCTACATCTCTCATGGTGTAGCTTGCCTGAGAGAGGGGGAGGAGTAATATACAGGTTCTTATAATATCTACATCTCTCATGGTGTAGCTTGCCTAAGAGAAGGGGAGGAGTAATATACAGGTTCTTACAATATCTACATCTCTCATGGTGTAGCTTGGCTGAGAGGGAGGGAGGAGTGATATACAGGTTCTTACAATATCTACATCTCTCATGGTGTAGCTTGCCTAAGAGAGGGGGAGGAGTAATATACAGGTTCATACAATATCTACATCTCTCATGGTGTAGCTTGCCTGAGAGAGAGGGAGGAGTAATATACAGGTTCTTACAATATCTACATCTCTCATGGTGAAGCTTGCCTAAGATAGGGGGAGGAGTAATATACAGGTTCTTACAATATCTACATCTCTCATGGTGTAGCTTGGCTGGGAGGGAGGGAGGAGTGATATACAGGTTCTTACAATATCTACATCTCTCATGGTGTAGCTTGCCTAAGATAGGGGGAGGAGTAATATACAGGTTCTTACAATATCTACATCTCTCATGGTGTAGCTTGCCTAAGATAGGGGGAGGAGTAATATACAGGTTCTTACAATATCTACATCTCTCATGGTGTAGCTTGGCTGAGAGAGGGGGAGAAGTAATATACAGGTTCTTACAATATCTACATCTCTCATGGTGTAGCTTGGTTGGGAGAGGGGGAGGAGTAATATACAGGTTCTTATGATATCTACATCTCTCATGGTGTAGCTTGCCTAAGAGTGGGGGAGGAGTAATATACAGGTTCTTACAATATCTACATCTCTCATGGTGTAGCTTGCCTAAGAGAGAGAGGGAGGAGTAATATACAGGTTCATACAATATCTACATCTCTCATGGTGTAGCTTGGTTGGGAGAGGGGGAGGAGTAATATACAGGTTCTTATAATATCTACATCTCTCATGGTGTAGCTTGCCTAAGAGTGGGGGAGGAGTAATATACAGGTTCTTACAATATCTACATCTCTCATGGTGTAGCTTGGTTGAGAGAGAGGGAGGAGTAATATACAGGTTCTTACAATATCTACATCTCTCATGGTGTAGCTTGCCTAAGAGAGGGGGAGGAGTAATATACAGGTTCTTACAATATCTACATCTCTCATGGTGTAGCTTGGCCTAAGAGAGGGGGAGGAGTAATATACAGGTTCTTACAATATCTACATCTCTCATGGTGTAGCTTGCCTAAGAGAGAGAGGGAGGAGTAATATACAGGTTCATACAATATCTACATCTCTCATGGTGTAGCTTGCCTAAGAGAGGGGGAGGAGTAATATACAGGTTCTTACAATATCTTCATCTCTCATGGTGTAGCTTGCCTAAGAGAGGGGAGGAGTAATATACAGGTTCATACAATATCTACATCTCTCATGGTGTAGCTTGCCTGAGAGAGAGGGAGGAGTAATATACAGGTTCTTACAATATCTACATCTCTCATGGTGAAGCTTGCCTAAGAGAGGGGAGGAGTAATATACAGGTTCTTACAATATCTACATCTCTCATGGTGTAGCTTGCCTGAGAGAGGGGGAGGAGTAATATACAGGTTCTTACAATATCTACATCTCTCATGGTGTAGCTTGCCTGAGAGAGGGGGAGGAGTAATATACAGGTTCTTACAATATCTACATCTCTCATGGTGTAGCTTGCCTGAGAGAGAGGGGGGGGGGGGGGGTAGCAATATACAGGTTCTTACAATATCTACATCTCTCATGGTGTAGCTTGCCTAAGAGAGGGGGAGGAGTAATATACAGGTTCTTACAATATCTACATCTCTCATGGTGTAGCTTGCCTAAGAGAGGGGGAGGAGTAATATACAGGTTCTTACAATATCTACATCTCTCATGGTGTAGCTTGCCTAAGAGAGGGGGAGGAGTAATATACAGGTTCTTACAATATCTACATCTCTCATGGTGAAGCTTGCCTAAGAGAGAGAGGGAGGAGTAATATACAGGTTCATACAATATCTACATCTCTCATGGTGTAGCTTGCCTGAGAGAGGGGGGGGGGGAGCAATATACAGGTTCTTACAATATCTACATCTCTCATGGTGTAGCTTGCCTAAGAGAGGGGGAGGAGTAATATACAGGTTCTTACAATATCTTCATCTCTCATGGTGTAGCTTGCCTAAGAGAGGGGGAGGAGTAATATACAGGTTCATACAATATCTACATCTCTCATGGTGTAGCTTGCCTGAGAGAGGGGGAGGAGTAATATACAGGGGCCGTATTCCATAAACAAGATAAGCATGCTTAAGTCAAAAAATCTAAGCAATTTGTCTTATCTTCTGTCTAAGACAAAATTCTTAGCCAAAATGCGTATTCCATAAAAATTTGGCTAAGAGTTTTGTCTTAGAATTCGGCTAAGATTTTTTGCTTAGCTAAGACAGATTTAGGATGTATGGCTAAGTAACTTTTCTTAAAATTGTGTACTTAGTATTCTATAAAGTACAAATGGCTAAGAATTTTGCCCTAACTTTAAGACAGCTGTGGGTTGTCTTAACTTTGGGGTTGCAGAGTGGTTGCGCGCAGTATGGCAGCTTTATCCACGCGCGCTTGCACCATGACCGCGTATTTCTGCTCAATGCGCGTTAATTTCATTGTCAAAGGTTGGATGCGCGATTTCTTTTACGCATAGCAGATGTAAGATTAACGGAAGAAAACTCTAGGCAAAATGTGTACATATTTCACAATTGCACATTTTCGTTCCAAATACCTCTATTTTTAACTTGCGTTCGTACTGGTGAAATGTCGGCACAGTATGTTTAACATCACAGATCTCATCTATGATGACTTTGCCCCTATGGCAAATCGGAACTATCCTATTGAGCCCACAGACAAGGTATGCATAGCTTTAACGGTAGACTCAATGCTGGTGCGATTTTTGCTTTAACACGTAAAATGCATGGACTTTTCACCGCGGGGGAGCTGTTCGTGGGAGAACGAGTGTGATGAAAGTTGCGTGACGTCACCAATTTTCTCATGACGTCAAAGAATTTTAAGATTTGGCTTAGCCAAATCGTCTAACCTAAGAAAAATTGCTTAAGTTTATGGAATACCGTTAGGACAAATTTCTTAGACAAGAAAAAGGCTAAGACAAATTGCTTAGACTTAAGCAAAAATTCTTAGATGTTTATGGAATACGGCCCCTGGTTCTTACAATATCTACATCTCTCATGGTGTAGCTTGCCTGAGAGAGGGGGAGGAGTAATATACAGGTTCTTACAATATCTACATCTCTCATGTAGCTTGGCTAAGAGAGGGGGAGGAGTAATATACAGGTTCTTACAATATCTACATCTCTCATGGTGTAGCTTGCCTAAGAGAGGGGAGGAGTAATATACAGGTTCTTACATTATCTACATCTCTCATGGTGTAGCTTGGCTGAGAGAGGGGGGAGTGGGTGGAGGACAACACAGATGTACTCTCTTTATACAGGTTCTTACAAGACCTACATATCTCATGGTGCAGCTTGCCTGAACTGCAGGCATGAGCACATACAGTAACTTCCTCACATAAGATTGCTTTATAGGGCTTCATACTAGATGTACATCTGTCAACAGGAAATAAAGTGGAATGATTTGCCATTATATGCCTCCTGGTATCTTGTGGTAGAGGCATAACAGTCACAAATCTTTTGAATGTCTCAGTTTGAATGGATTAGAAGCAAAGGTTTATCAACACCTGCTCTGTACTCAAGACACCTTACCAATGATTGCCTTCTCATCACTTTGCGTCTGAATGTCCAAAAGCTGTTGCCGTAGCGACTGGACCTCCTTGTCCCTGGATACCTGCTGAGCTTCCAAGGCTTTAGTCTGAAAGGAGGCTACATCTACCATTTCCTAGAGGGAGGAAAATATACGGACACACAGGGGTATATCATTGACAAAACAAGTATATAAAAAAACAATTCATTGACACTTCTGCATGTATTCCTAACAATTAATAGTACTTATCTTAATTTGCAAAATATACAATAACTGGCAATGCAAGCACATGTAGCACAGTTTTTTTTTAATAACTGGTGAAAATGGAGATGAAAATTACAATTATTTTGAAAGTGATAAAAACTTGATGGGTTGATGGGTAGATGGATAGGACAGATAATAAGTGGGACAAAACAGAAGACACATTCTACATTTATTTATGTTCCAAGTGAAAGTGCAATGCTGTTGTACCTTGAGTTTATCATTCTCATTCCTGAGTGCTGCACCAGACGTCTCCAGCTCAGTGATCTTCCTCTGAGCTACATCGCTAGCAGCCTTGGTGACACACTGAGACAACTCATCTCTCAGCTCCTGCTCACTGCGCTGACACTCCAGGTTCAGCTTGGTTAGCTGGCAGGAGAGAGATACACAAAGTGTGGAGAAGAGAATACAAATAGGATGAAACAAACATAAATGTGAATAGATAAATGTATACCTTCAGTAGAGAAATTAGCCTGAGCACAGTCCACTGGTAGGCCTCTGTTTTCCTATGCAGACCTTGAGACTTTACCATAATCCATAATATGTAACATCCTTGTCCAATGACTTGAAAAGTTGCTATTTTACTTTTACTTTAGGTATTTGTCTGTGCCATTCAACTTGACTGAAAAAGTGCAGTCAAATATCATTGTACCAAGTTTGGGGAAAGATGATCAACTAGACTAGAGCAATTTGACTGCCCCGCAGTCGATAAATATGCCTCCGCCTCTTTGCTATTCTCAGAAAATGCGCATGTTTGGTGGGCAATGTACCATTGCTCCTATGTGAAATGAAAATATTGCTTCTGTTTTTTCAAGTTTAGCCAAGTTTGGCAATGTTCATTGACTTTTGACCTCTTACTTCTTTGACTTCCAATCTAACCAGTCTGTCTAAATCCATCCTTGTATCAAGTTTGTTTAAAATTAGCCAATTTTGGGTGAAGTTCATTGACTTTTGACCTTTCAGGAATTTTACCCAAACTTCACCAGTCTACCACCATGAAGTGATTCATCTCTGTACTATCTTTGGTTTGAATTGAATCATTAGTATTGGATTCAATGTGAAAAATATCTATTTGGGGGCAATTTTTAGCCAATTTTGGCAAAGTTCATTCACCTTTGATCCCTGACCTTTGAGAAATTTCACCAAAAATGTCATCAGTCTAGTAGTGATCCATCTTTGCACCATGTTTGGTTGGTATTGCTCCATTGGATTTGGATATATTTTGAAAATTATCACTTTGGGGGCAATTTTTAGCTTATTTTTGGCAAAGTTCATTGACCTTTGAACTCTCAGGAGTTTTACCCAAACTTTCACCAGTCTACCTCCACGAAGTGATACATCTCTGTATCATATTTGGTTAGAATTGTGCCATTGGATTTGGATTTAGGTTTATTGCAATTTTGCAAAGTTCATTGACCTTTGACCTCTGACCTTCCAGCAATTTCACCAACAATATCACCAGTCTATCCCCAAGTAGCAATCTATCTTTGTACCATGTTTAATGAGAATTGCATCCTTGGATTTGGATTTATTGTGAAAAAGGTCAATTTTTGGCCAATTTTCACAAATTTCATTGACCTTTGACCTCTGACCTTTCAGGAATTTTACTAAAAATGTCACCAGTCTATCCCCAAGTAGTGATACATCTTTGTACCATGTTTAATGAGAATTGCATCATTGGATTTAGATTTATTGCGTAAAAGGTCATTTTTGGGCAATTTTTACAAAGTTCATTAACCTTTGACCTTTGACCTCAATCAGATTTGACCCCAATTTTATACACTTCATTAGTTATATGCAATACATACATGTACCAAGTTTGAAGCAAATCTGCTTCACGGTTCTCAAGATATTGCCTAAACGGATTCGGGACGGACGGACGGACGGACGGACGAACAGACAGACGGACGGACAGACAACCCGAAAACATAATGCCTCCGGCCACTTCGTGGCGGAGGCATAAAAAGTTTTTAAGTAATCACACAAACACAAAAAATACCATTTAAGGTTTAACCTTGACTTTCCCCCATTTGAAACCAAATCGTAATCAATTATTCCTTCATACATTTTCATTGAACCAAGTTATGAAATTCTGTTCTTCATTTTCTGCATAATCTCATAGATGAAGTCCGGATGGACGGACGAACAACCTGGATGAATAAAGCCCCTGGCCATTTAGTGGCAGAGGCACATTAAGACAACCTCAATACATATGATCCAAAGGATGGGAAACTCTGATCACACTTATATCATTACATCAGTAACAATAATCAGAACAGTAATATTCATTAGGCAAAATGAATTTGGGTTTCCATGTTTAGAGTTTATTATACCTCAGCAAACTTGTGTTCCAGCTCTGCATTCCTCATCTCCATGGTGTGGAGAGAGTTCCTCATCTGGTTCTGCATCCTGACAGCATGCTCCGCTCTCTGTCGCTCATTCAGCTCCTTCATCTCCATGGTCGTCAGACGCTTGGCCAGCGACAGCGTCTCACTCCCAGGAAACACGCCCCCCTTCCTACCAAGGGCCTCTGGCAACATAAGAAAGGCGATACAACCAGCATCTCACTCCAACATAAGGAAGACATGTGCTTCTTAATGAGAGATCATACAACCAGCATCTCACTCCAACATAAGGAAGACATGTGCTTCTTAATGAGAGATCATACAACTAGCATCTCACTCCAACATAAGACTTGTGCTTCTTAATGAGAGATCATACAACCAGCATCTCACTCCAACATAAGGAAGACATGTGCTTCTTAATGAGAGATCATACAACTAGCATCTCACTCCAACATAAGACATGAGCTTCTTAATGAGAGATCATACAACTAGCATCTCACTCCAACATAAGACATGTGCTTCTTAATGAGAGATCATACAACTAGCATCTCACTCCAACATAAGACTTGTGCTTCTTAATGAGAGATCATACAACTAGCATCTCACTCCAACATAAGACTTGTGCTTCTTAATGAGAGATCATACAACTAGCATCTCACTCCAACATAAGACTTGTGCTTCTTAATGAGAGATCATACAACTAGCATCTCACTCCAACATAAGACATGTGCTTCTTAATGAGAGATCATACAACTAGCATCTCACTCCAACATAAGACATGAGCTTCTTAATGAGAGATCATACAACTAGCATCTCACTCCAACATAAGACAAGTGCTTCTTAATAAGAGATCATACAACTAGCATCTCACTCCAACATAAGACAAGTGCTTCTTAATGAGAGATCATACAACTAGCATCTCACTCCAACATAAGACAAGTGCTTCTTGATGAAAGATGATATGAGAAATATGACATACATAAACATAGAATTATATAACATAAACACAAACAAACTCAAAGATAACATCACATAAAATACATATAAACATGCATACAAGCTATCTAATCAACAATCAATCCACAGTATCCTAATTCAATTCAGAGTGAAATCAAATGTAATTCATTTTGACACCAGATTGTAACTCTCACTTTGGGGTAATCATGCATGACCACATATGTTTGTAAACTGCCTGGGCTGTACATGTAAAGTCATAAATACCTTGCAAGTTTCCATATTCCTGCATAGCTTGTTCCAGGGTATGCAGTTTCTCTTTCTCCATGCTCAGTTCTCTCTTCATGTTATCTGCCTCCTCCTCAAGTCTCTGGTTCTCGCTCTATGTCACACAATTCAAATAGAATGCACACACATACAATCATGAATTCTAATTTCGTTCTCTGACACTGCGTGATGAATCAACTTTAGTTCATTTTGTCTGATTTTGCAAATTTCAAAAGCATAAAGCTGTACTGTACAGTTGATAGAGTTGTATAAATGTAAAACTACAGGAGCACATATATGTATTTTGTTCATAAAGTCACATAAATGAGACACAACAGAAGCATATCGATGTATTATATGAATGAAGCACCTTTGGATATTCTTGTATAAATTCAGCGTCTGTGTAATTTCAGTACATCAAATATCACATGGTCTGTGTACTATCAAGTTCTTATGTTACGTATTTGCAATTCATTTCAATACCATCCACCTTGAGTGGATAGACATAGTCAACACACTGTATTTTAGACTCTCTACATAGATTCTAATGTTAGAGACAGACATGTTAATTCCATGCTTATGAAGTATTCTGATGTGTGAATTGTGCAAGCTGACCTCAAGCTGGTCGATGCGTGTGTTCCTGGAGACCAGCTGGTTGTCAGTCTGCAGCAGGTCTCTGTACTTGGCAGCGAGGTCGTTGAACTGCCTGTTGGCAGAGGAAAGCTGTGCTGCAGGCACACCGTCATCTAGCGCCCTCTGTAGGGCAGCAATCTTGAACTGAGAAGCTTCCTGCACCAAACACAACAAAACAGAGGCTAAGGTTTTCATCTGATCACTGGAAATCAATGGCCAATATGACTATACCAAATGGAAAGAGTGTTGAATATTTTGGTATAAAACTGAAAGAAAAAGGTTGCCACATTCTACAAATCGAAGTGAAATTTTGAAAAGGACCGGTGTCAATAGGATAGTAGTTTATGACAAAGACGGTGATGCAATTCACCAATTATAATCAAGCAAGTTGTGCAGGGATGAAATCTTGTCAGTAAGGCACAGGTGCCATGCCCTTCTCTGCTTCACCCATTCAGACCAGAATGAACATAGTAAGGACCACACAAGTATGGATGCAGACACTGATAAAGGCCTGCTCTACACACAGAATGCCCAAGTATGTTCAAGATCTGTAATTCCCAGGAATCAATTAGCACTGTCACTCATCATGAAATCTGGGCCTAAAACAACAGCAATAATGGTGAATCAATATACAATGTAATCATGAAATCTGGGCCTAAAACAACATCAATAATGGTGAATCAATATACAATGTAGGGCCAGATGCAAAATGTGCTATGTGCTTTATGTGCTACAACTGTTACTGTTTTAGTGTTGTACATTTTTTAAAATATAATGATATTACCAATTAATAATAAATACTGGGGAAGCCTCAGACAGATCAAAGGCATTTGCTTCTCCCATCACACTTACTCATAAATGCGCATTTTATTATTGTATTACTTTGTATTGTGCTTTTCTCAATTTATGTATTTGTAATTGAGGTTTCTTTTCAACAATATTGTATTGTCTATAATTCATATTGTGGAAAATAAATCACATGAAATTATATGAAAATATGAGATTGCATCATTCCTCTTTGATTTCTTCAGGAAGGTCGACAGCCAAAGGGTGCAAAGTGTTGACCACTTCAGCAATGGCTGTGGAGGCCAAAATAAGAAGTTCACACTTCTAGCTATGGCAGGAGCATTTGCCCAAGATGCAGAACATATCAATAGCAAAATTTTGACTCTTTTTACGATCAATCATGGTCTCGCCTCGGTCCCAATAGAAGACTCTGACAATGACACCTGCCATTATATTGACCATAACCACAACGCTATCTCCTCCATCTATGAGGTGGGAAAGGATCCACTGACGGATTCGACCTCTATCATCATCCCAGAGAACCTAGGAGATCTCCCTTTGGGAGGTCGCAATAGAAGACTCTGACAATGACACCTGCCATTATATTGACCATAACCACAACGCTATCTCCTCCATCTACGAGGTGGGAAAGAATCCGCCAATGGATTCGACCTCTATCGCCATCCCAGAAAACCTAGGAGATCTCCCTTTGGGAGGTCGCAATAGAAGACTCTAACTCTGACACGGACATCACTATATCCTCTATCTATGAGGTGGGAAAGGATCCGCCAATGGATTTGACCTCTATCATTATCCCAGCGAACCTAGGAGATCTCCCTTTGGGAGGTCACAATAGAAGACTCTGACTCTGACACGCACATTGCTATCTCCTCCATCTACGAGGTGGGAAAGAATCCGCTCACGGATCCAACCTCTATCGCCATTCTGGAGGACCTCAGAAGACCGCTATGGTAAGAGCGCATCATTGCAACTGAACTACACTGTGAAGACGACAGTCAATACGTTTGCATGTCTCAAAAGCGTAGTCATTCTTCAATCAGGTTGTCAAATATTATGTGAATCTTTCCCATAAATAGGATAAAAGATAAGGCAAATAGGTTTGAGCACACAGTATCTGTGCTTTGATACCACGTTTAAGCAGAATTTTCATTTTCAAGTTATGTGCTTTTTGTTAAATTCATGTCAGATTTCTTTATAGCACATTTCTAAATTATATCAGCTTATTGCAAGCATTTTTCGTGTAAATTTAAACACAAACTGATGGATCAAAGAGTAATAAAAGATGAATCCCTCATTATGAATCTGATATATATGAGCCTCTTTGATTCATTTAGCATTTATTTACTTATCAATACTGTCAACTAACCACATGACAAAGATTAAAGTTGAATGAGGAGTAAAGCTTTACAACCTACTCTCCTGGTACTACATGAACATGTTTGAATAACTGAAATTTGAATACTTATCTAGAATATGTTAGTCTTGTAATGCTATGTTTTGAGAAAACTTTTAACCTTACAGGTACCACATGGACATGTTGAAATCAGTGATATTTGAAACTTGTAATATTATGTTTGACAAATGCTGTAGCACTGCATAAACTACATGATCATGAATGCTATCTTCAACAAACCTTGTACCACTGCAGATACTACGTGAACATGAATGTTAGTTGTGTAATGTTATCTTCAACAAACCTTGTAGCGCTGCAGATACTATGTGAACATGAATGTTAGTTGTGTAATGTTATCTTCAACAAACCTTGTAGCGCTGCAGATACTATGTGAACATGAATGTTAGTTGTGTAATGCTATCTTCAACAAACCTTGTAGCACTGCAGATACTATGTGAACATGAATGTTAGCCATGAATTGTTATCTTCAACAAACCTTGTAGCACTGCAGATACTATGTGAACATGAATGTTAGTTGTGTAATGTTATCTTCAACAAACCTTGTAACACTGCAGATACTATGTGAACATGAATGTTAGTTGTGTAATGCTATCTTTAACAAACCTTGTAGCGCTGCAGATACTATGTCAACATGAATGTTAGTTGTGTAATGCTATCTTCAACAAACCTTGTAGCACTGCAGATACTATGTGAACATGAATGTTAGCCATGTAATGTTATCTTCAACAAACCTTGTAGCACTGCAGATACTATGTGAACATGAATGTTAGTTGTGTAATGTTATCTTCAACAAACCTTGTAACACTGCAGATACTATGTGAACATGAATGTTAGTTGTGTAATGCTATCTTTAACAAACCTTGTAGCACTGCAGATACTATGTGAACATGAATGTTAGCCATGTAATGCTATCTTCAACAAACCTTGTAGCACTGAAGATACTATGTGAACATGAATGTTAGTCATGTAATGTTATCTTCAACAAACCTTGTAGCACTGCAGATACTATGTGAACATGAATGTTAGTTGTGTAATGTTATCTTCAACAAACCTTGTAGCGCTGCAGATACTATGTGAACATGAATGTTAGTTGTGTAATGCTATCTTCAACAAACCTTGTAGCGCTGCAGATACTATGTCAACATGAATGTTAGTTGTGTAATGTTATCTTCAACAAACCTTGTAGCACTGCAGATACTATGTGAACATGAATGTTAGCCATGTAATGCTATCTTCAACAAACCTTGTAGCACTGCAGATACTATGTCAACATGAATGTTAGCCATGAATTGTTATCTTCAACAAACCTTGTAGCACTGCAGATACTATGTGAACATGAATGTTAGTTGTGTAATGTTATCTTCAACAAACCTTGTAGCGCTGCAGATACTATGTGAACATGAATGTTAGCCATGTAATGCTATCTTCAACAAACCTTGTAGCACTGCAGATACTATGTCAACATGAATGTTAGCCATGTAATGTTATCTTCAACAAACCTTGTAGCACTGCAGATACTATGTGAACATGAATGTTAGTTGTGTAATGTTATCTTCAACAAACCTTGTAACACTGCAGATACTATGTGAACATGAATGTTAGTTGTGTAATGTTATCTTCAACAAACCTTGTAGCGCTGCAGATACTATGTCAACATGAATGTTAGTCATGTAATGCTATCTTCAACAAACCTTGTAGCACTGCAGATACTATGTGAACATGAATGTTAGTTGTGTAATGTTTTCTTCAACAAACCTTGTACCACTGCAGATACTATGTCAACATGAATGTTAGTCGTGTAATGCTATCTTCAACAAACCTTGTAGCGCTGCAGATACTATGTGAACATGAATGTTAGTCATGTAATGCTATCTTCAACAAACCTTGTAGCACTGCAGATACTATGTGAACATGAATGTTAGTTGTGTAATGCTATCTTTAACAAACCTTGAAGTACTGCAGATACTATGTGAACATGAATGTTAGCCATGTAATGCTATCTTTAACAAACCTTGTAACACTGCAGATACTATGTGAACATGAATGTTAGCCATGTAATGTTATCTTCAACAAACCTTGTAGCACTGCAGATACTATGTGAACATGAATGTTAGTCATGTAATGCTATCTTTAACAAACCTTGTAGCACTGCAGATACTATGTAAACATGAATGTTAGCCATGTAATGTTATCTTCAACAAACCTTGTACCACTGCAGAGACTATGTGAACATGAATGTTAGTTGTGTAATGTTATCTTCAACAAACCTTGTAGCATTGCAGATACTATGTGAACATGAATGTTAGCCATGTAATGTTATCTTCAACAAACCTTGTAGCACTGCAGATACTATGTAAACATGAATGTTAGCCATGTAATGTTATCTTCAACAAACCTTGTACCACTGCAGATACTATGTCAACATGAATGTTAGCCATGTAATGTTATCTTCAACAAACCTGTAGCATTTCAGATACTATGTGAACATGAATGTTAGTTGTGTAATGCTATCTTCAACAAACCTTGTAGCGTTGCAGGTAGCCCATCCTCTCAGTGATTGCAGTCTCCATCTGAACCATCTCATTACGCAGCTTGTTCACCTCCTAAGGAACAACAAACAAGATCAAACCATTACTCCACATTCACCTCTATTCAGGAGGTACTACAACATGTAATGTATACAGGACACAGTATGAAATACATGGGACTGATTCCTCCCTTCTTACTACTTTCTTTCCATCTAAACATGACAAATAGATTAAGTCCTCCTCATCACATATTGAGAATGGAGTGGCCACTGAATGGCTGGCCCTCATGGGCCACAGCACTGCAGCTAACCTGGCCCATCTCATGCACTCACATCATCTCATAGCACACATCTGCATTCAAGTATCAAAGACTACTTATACTACCATGAGTAACTCAATGATAATTACAGACATCATGACACATACTACAATCTTTACCAAAATTAATATATATCAACATTATTCCAATCACTACCACTACCATTATCACAATCAACATAGCACTATCAAGTATGCTTGCTTGTGCCATCATCAAAATCATATCCTAGTTCCCAAATAATCACCAAAATAATCACCACTGCTATGACCAGAACTATATCCCAACCCCACCACACACCCACCTTTCTAAGTGTAGTCTCAGCTTCTTGGCAGGCTGTGCATCTCCTCGTCAGAAACTTCTCATTCACCCCACACTACATCACCCCACCCCACCTCACACCCACCCCACCCAACCCCACACCCACCCCACCCCACCCCACCTCACACCCACCCCACACCCACACCCATCCCACCCCACCCCACCCCACCCCACCTCACACCCACCCCACACCCACACCCATCCCACCCCACCCCACCCCACCCCAACTCACACCCACCTTTCTAAGTGTAGTCTCAGCTTCTTGGCAGGCTGTGTATCTCCTGGTCAGAGCCTTCTCATTCACCCCACACCACCCCACCCATCCCACACCCACCCTAACCCACCCCACCCCACCCCACCACACCCACCTTTCTAAGTGTAGTCTCAGCTTCTTGGCAGGCTGTGTATCCCCTGGTCAGAGCCTTCTCATTCACCTGAACCCACCCTAACCCACCCTAACCCACCCTATCCCACCTCATCCCACCTCACCCCACCCCACCCCACCCCACCCCACCTCACACCCACCCCACCCCACCCCACCCCACCCCACCCCACCCCACCCCATCCCACCCCACCCCACCCCACCACACCCACCTTTCTAAGTGTAGTCTCAGCTTCTTGGCAGGCTGTGTATCTCCTGGTCAGAGCCTTCTCATTTACCCCACAGTACACCACCCCACCCCACCTCACACCCACCCCACCCCACACCCACCCTAACCCACCCCACCCAACCACACCCCACCCCACCACACCCACCTTTCTAAGTGTAGTCTCAGCTTCTTGGCAGGCTGTGTATCTCCTGGTCAGAGCCTTCTCATTCACCCTCAACACGGTGACCTTCCTGCTGGCCTCTGCAATGCGTCTCTGCTGCTCATCCCCGCTGACCTCCAGAGAATCTAACAAGCGCTGATCAAACATAACACAGGGAGTAGTGAATTGTGGGACACCTACAAGACAATCCTTCACTAAACATGTCTTAAGGTACATTCTAGTAACAATTGCCCTCGAAGAAAACTAGAGCAATTCGACTGCCACGCAGTCAACAAATATGCCTCCGCCTCTTTGCTAGCTCTGTTTAGATTTATTCTCAGAAAATGTGTGTGTTTGGTTGGCAATGTACCATTGAATTTCTATGTGAAATGAAAATATCACATTCTGTTTTTCCATGTTTAGCCAAGTTTGGCAATGTTCATTGACTTTTGACCTCATACATCTTTCTAATCAATCTAACCAGTCTGTCTAAATCCATCCTTCTAACAAGTTTGTTAATTGACCTTTGACCTTTCAGGAACTTTACCCAAACTTCTCCAGTCTACCTCCATGAAGTGATACATCTCTGTACTATGTTTGGTTTTAATTGAATCATCAGATTTGGAATCAATGTGAAAAATACCTATTTGGGGGCAATTTTTAGCCAAAGATTTAATGTGTGCTCACTCATGCATGACTTGGTGGATTAATGTGATTTTCACATGGAAGTTAGTCAATAAGTTAAAGAACATTCCTGCCAAATTATATTGCTCAAAACCTTTTTGATCAAAAGTTATACTATTTTGCTTAAAGGGGGACTTACTTTTTTTGTTGTGTTTAGATATTTTAGAATCTGCCTGAGTGTGTTATTGTAACACACAGTTGGGCATGCTGCAATCGCGTAAGCATCAAATCGTTCAGTCATGAACATTGAATGACTGCATTATTTCAAAGAGATGGATATCCATGTCTGTAACCATGCCTGGGTGTGTTTCGGCAAGTTGTTTGTAAGCTACACAGGACTGGCAACCAGATCTTGTGCTAAAGGATATCGTGGGAGTTAATTTCCAACAATCCTCATCAAATGTGTCAAATTTGACAACTTGTATTTCAACTCTTGTTAATAACAAGAATTTTCTTTTACAACGAACACATTTCAACTTTAGGTGATGGGAATTTCGCAAAAGAACAGGCTACCAGCCATGTGTAAAGTCGTTGGTATCTTACAAACAGCTTGGTGACACACCCCCCTGATCTGCTAGGCCATTGCTGTATCTTACAAACAGCTTGGTGACACACCCCCCTGATCTACTAGGCCATTGCTGTATCTTACAAACAGCTTGGTGACACACCCCCCTGATCTGCTAGGCCATTGCTGTATCTTACAAACAGCTTGGTGACACACCCCCCTGATCTGATGGGTCATTGCTGTATCTTTCAAACAGCTTGGTGACACACCCCCTGATCTACTAGGCCATTGCTGTATCTTACAAACAGCTTGGTGACACACCCCCCTGATCTGCTAGGCCATTGCTGTATCTTACAAACAGCTTGGTGACACACCCCCCTGATCTGCTAGGCCATTGCTGTATCTTACAAACAGCTTGGTGACACACCCCCTGATCTGATGGGTCATTGCTGTATCTTACAAACAGCTTGGTGACACACCCCCCTGATCTGCTAGGCCATTGCTGTATCTTACAAACAGCTTGGTGACACACCCCCCTGATCTGCTGGGCCATTGCTGTATCTTACAAACAGCTTGGTGACACACCCCCCTGATCTGCTGGGCGATTGCTGTATACAAACAGCTTGGTGACACACCCCCCTGATCTGCTAGGCCATTGCTGTATCTTACAAACAGCTTGGTGACACACCCCCTGATCTGATGGGTCATTGCTGTATCTTACAAACAGCTTGGTGACACACCCCCCTGATCTGCTAGGCCATTGCTGTATCTTACAAACAGCTTGGTGACACACCCCCTGATCTACTAGGCCATTGCTGTATCTTACAAACAGCTTGGTGACACACCCCCCTGATCTGATAGGCCATTGCTGTATCTTACAGCTTGGTGACACACCCCCCTGATCTGATAGGCCATTGCTGTAAGACTCACTGTGAATTCCTGCTGTCGAGCCTCTTGTTGCTGAGCGATGTCCTGCATCTTGCTTTTCTCCTCTAGCCACGCCCCCTCCCTCTGCTGCCACTCAACCACCTACAGCAGGAGAGAGTAGACAGTTATCAATGGGTCTCACCATACACAGCTAGACTTCCAACAATTCAAACTCAACCACCTACAGCAGGAGAGAGTAGACAGTTATCAATGGGTCTCACCATACAGAGCTGGACTTCCAACAATTCAAACTCAACAACCTACAGCAGGAGAGAGTAGACAGTTATCAATGGGTCTCACCATACAGAGCTGGACTTCCAACAATTCAAACTCAACCACCTACAGCAGGAGAGAGTAGACAGTTATCAATGGGTCTCACCATACAGAGCTGGACTTCCAACAATTCAAACTCAACCACCTACAGCATGAGAGAGTAGACAGTTATCAATGGGTCTCACCATACAGAGCTAGACTTCCAACAATTCAAACTCAACCACCTACAGCAGGAGAGAGTAGACAGTTATCAATGAGTCTCACCATACAGAGCTGGACTTCCAACAATTCAAAAAGGAGATATCAAAGATAAAAAAAAAATAAAAAATTGTCATAGCGTATAGAAAGAAAATCTTGAGATTGAATTTGAGAAGTGAAGGCAGCCTACCTTGCTCTGGTAGTCCTGATACAGTAAGCCCTGTTGGTGTCGCAGCACAGCAAAGCGACGTCGGTAAGTCTGCAGGGCAGTCTCACACTTCCCTAGCTGGTCCTCTCTCGCTGATAGCTCCTACAAACAAAGCAACAAGCACACAGAAAGAGATTGATGGTCAAACTCATCACTGAGCAGTAGGACAGCGTGATCACATAAACTCTACACTACATGTATGTATCACATGTGCAAGTTGCATCCAATGTCTAAAACTAGAGAATGTGACTACCACACAGTCAAGACATGCCTTCATCTCTATGTAAGCTTCAACTTGTTTGAATCAAGAATCTTATGTACTGTAACTGTATTTCTTATCTGTCATTTAATAAAACCTTGCACGAATATATTCCAAATGTTTCACTTTTGATTACCATAGACCTACATGTACTAATATACCTTGGTAACTATGCATTTCATTTTTATCTTTGGTGGAACATGTGCATACTGGGTTTTACCAAAGTAAGGTATATCATATCATATTCATATATCATCTTTTTGTTTACATGTTCATTTCTTTGAAAAGTTCACTAGATGCAGATGCCAAGTTAAGAGCCAGCCATCCTATATTCTGTATTATATTCCCCTTTCTAAGAATGTTGCTATATGATTGGTCAAGAGTTGATCACATGATGAAACATAGTTTTTCCCATCTGATCACCTGAGAAGAAAAGTTCGTTACACTCTAGGTACTTTTTGGTTTTGTTGATCTCTTCACTCCTCACAGTCCTAACGCGTGATCAGTATTTT
The DNA here is from genome assembly GCA_963669155.1 of Arbacia lixula. NCBI lineage: Eukaryota > Metazoa > Echinodermata > Echinoidea > Arbacioida > Arbaciidae > Arbacia > Arbacia lixula. The sequence continues at coordinate 55,657 of OZ022586.1, forward strand.
GGGTACGCGTGAAATAAAAGTGCATAGCTCGGACTTTCAATTGTAGCTCGGCGCAGACGACGCCGCGGTGCGCGGTAATTACAAATTTGAGGTTATAGCGTGCTGAAGCTTCGGAAAGATAGCTACATCCAGATTGCCTTGGAAGTGATAGTTCGTCCCATTACCTTCACCGACATTGATTATTTGCTTAATAGAATAAGACTGGACAGACAGAGAGCTAAGAAGCACAGAGTGGTGGTTGCATACAGCACTGTAAAGCCCTGAGTGGAGTGTGATTGGAGTGGTGGTTGCATACAGCACTGTAAAGCCCTGAGTTGAGTGTGGTTAGAGTGGTGGTTGCATACAGCACTGTAAAGCCCTGAGTAGAGTGTGGTCATTCACCTGTAGAGCATGGATCAGCTGTTCATTGAGGGATGCAATGATCTCAGCACTGGACACGGCCAATCCTTGTGGGAGGGGTGTCTGATGAAGCGTCATGACTCCTGTGCCCTGACCTAGATCTCGCAGGTCTTTCAATTCCTGCTCCAAACGGGTAACCTGACATTGTATGCACAAAATCAAACAGAAGTTTGCTAAATATTCAACAACAAAAATCTTGTCTACCATGTTTAGTATAAAAATGAGCATTTACACAACAAAAGGAACAAACACAGAAATTGACAATGCTTAGTACCTACATGTACAAGGAATATCCCCTAACCTTCTGTCCTCATGATCCTACACTTATTTCTTCTAGGCCTTTCACCCCCTGTCTTTTCTTCTCCTTTAACCATGTTACCAACTTTTTGAGTGACTCTCAGTTCCATAAGCCCATCTTTGTGTCAATTTTTTAAACATTAGTGCAAACAGGTATTTCAAGAGAGGTTGTTGTGTCACCTTGGTCTGAGCTCTGTCCAGTGCAACGCTCATCTTGTCAGTCTCGTTCCTTGCCTGACGTAGCTCCCTCCTCAGCTCTTCATTGCGCCCGGTCAGCTGGTCTACCTGGGCCTTCATGCAGACCTGAGCCTCATAGGCCTCCTTGGAGTCCTTGGAGTCAAACAGCTGCAGGCAGCACAGAGGCAGAATAAAAAGATAGACATCTCAACACACTCAGTCCTCATGGACATTGGAATGTCATGAAGTTGGTCTGCTTCCTATTTCTGTCTTTCACTTCATTTTACCCTCATCTATACATTTCCTGTTATGAGATTATACTATCAATATCATCTTGTATGTAAACTAAAGCAAATAAATGTTAACATGTTTCATTGTATGGTACCATTACAGATATATTTATGCTTTACATATATACTGCATAAGGGCTTTAATTGTCATGATATTTGTTTTGAGCTCACCAGACTAAGACGTTCCAAGGTCGGTCTCAAGATCTCTGCATCCACTCCTCCTCCCCGTTCTGCCCCACCCCCCTCCTTAAGGAGCTGGAGAATCTCCTTCATGCTCTTCTCCACCCGCTGCTTGTCTTCTGCCAGCTTCTTATTGTCAGCCTTGAGCTCTGCCACCTGTGTGCGCTGTTTCTCCATCACCTGCTCTGCCCTGGCTACCTCCTGCTCCAGCTGTTGGCTCTACACAACATAACCAGCAAAGAGTAGTGATATAAAGACCTGCTGGCTCTACACAACATAACCAGCAAACAACAGTGATATAAAGACCTGCTGGCTCTATGCAACATAACCAGCAAACAACAGTGATATAAAGACCTGCTGGCTCTACACAACATAACCAGCAAAGACCAGTGATATAAAGACCTACTGGCTCTACACAACATAACCAGCAAACAACAGTGATATAAAGACCTGCTGGCTCTATGCAACATAACCAGCAAACAACAGTGATATAAAGACCTGCTGGCTCTATGCAACATAACCAGCAAACAACAGTGATATAAAGACCTGCTGGCTCTATGCAACATAACCAGCAAACAACAGTGATATAAAGACCTGCTGGCTCTATGCAACATAACCAGCAAACAACAGTGATATAAAGACCTACTGGCTCTACACAACATAACCAGCAAAGACCAGTGATATAAAGACCTGCTGGCTCTACACAACATAACCAGCAAACAACAGTGATATAAAGACCTGCTGGCTTTACATAATACACAACACACAACTGTGGTCTTTCTATACAAGGGACTGGTACACCAGGTTTCACTTCACTCACCTTGACCCTCAGAGAGTCTGACAGTCCAATGTCTTTGCCAGCTTTGATTACTTCAGCACGCTTGGAAGGAGCATTGCCTGGTTTTCTTGCTGCCTTGAGCTCCTCAGCAAACTCATCCACGGCCATCATTTCATCAGCTGTCAAGCCCAGTGCCACGCCCCTGCCACACACAAGATAAGACATGATATGGAGCAGATGTCAGCTGAATTCAACTTCCACACAAACACTTTCATCTTCATCCTGTGATTCCTGGTGTATTTGTATTATCATTTGCGATGTTCTTTCACTTCTTCCTTTCCCTCTCTTGCTCTCTCCTCCTCTTCTTCCACCTTGGCAATACGTGCCCCACTTCAAGAAATCTGACCATTTCTCATCATGGCTGTCTTCACTCTATCTTCTTCTACCTACTACCATTGCCACTCCCCTACGCTGTCTTCACTCTATCTTCTTCTACCTACTACCATTGCCACTCCCCTACGGTGTCTTCACTCTCCCTTCTTCTACCTACTATCATTGCCACTCCCCTACGGTGTCTAACTCTATCTTCTTCTACCTACTACCATTGCCACTCCCCTACACTGTCTTCACTGTATCTTCTTCTACCTACTATCATTGCCACTCCCCTACGCTGCCTTCACTCTATCTTCTTCTACCTACTACCATTGCCACTCCCCTACGCTGTCTTCACTGTATCTTCTTCTACCTACTACCATTGCCACTCCCCTACACTGTCTTCACTCTATCTTCTTCTACCTACTATCATTGCCACTCCCCTACGCTGTCTTCACTCTATCTTCTTCTACCTACTATCATTGCCACTCCCCTACGCTGTCTTCACTCTATCTTCTTCTACCTACTACCATTGCCAGTCCCCTACGCTGTCTTCACTCTATCTTCTTCTACCTACTACCATTGCCACTCCCCTACGCTGTCTTCACTCTATCTTCTTCTACCTACTACCATTGCCAGTCCCCTATGGTGTCTTCACTCTATCTTCTTCTACCTACTACCATTGCCACTCCTCTATGCTGTCTTCACTCTATCTTCTTCTACCTACTACCATTGCCACTCCCCTACGCTGTCTTCACTCTATCTTCTACCTACTACCATTGCCACTCCCCTACGGTGTCTTCACTCTCCCTTCTTCTACCTACTATCATTGCCACTCCCCTACGGTGTCTTCACTGTATCTTTTTCTACCTACTACCATTGCCACTCCCCTACGGTGTCTTCACTCTCCCTTCTTCTACTTACTATCATTGCCACTCCCCTACGGTGTCTTCACTGTATCTTCTTCTACCTACTACCATTGCCAGTCCCCTACGCTGTCTTCACTGTATCTTCTTCTACCTACTACCATTGCCACTCCCCTACACTGTCTTCACTCTATCTTCTTCTACCTACTATCATTGCCACTCCCCTACGCTGTCTTCACTCTATCTTCTTCTACCTACTATCATTGCCACTCCCCTACGCTGTCTTCACTCTATCTTCTTCTACCTACTACCATTGCCAGTCCCCTACGCTGTCTTCACTCTATCTTCTTCTACCTACTACCATTGCCACTCCCCTACGCTGTCTTCACTCTATCTTCTTCTACCTACTACCATTGCCAGTCCCCTATGGTGTCTTCACTCTATCTTCTTCTACCTACTACCATTGCCACTCCTCTATGCTGTCTTCACTCTATCTTCTTCTACCTACTACCATTGCCACTCCCCTACGCTGTCTTCACTCTATCTTCTACCTACTACCATTGCCACTCCCCTACGGTGTCTTCACTCTCCCTTCTTCTACCTACTATCATTGCCACTCCCCTACGGTGTCTTCACTGTATCTTTTTCTACCTACTACCATTGCCACTCCCCTACGGTGTCTTCACTCTCCCTTCTTCTACTTACTATCATTGCCACTCCCCTACGGTGTCTTCACTGTATCTTCTTCTACCTACTACCATTGCCAGTCCCCTACGCTGTCTTCACTGTATCTTCTTCTACCTACTACCATTGCCAGTCCCCTACGGTGTCTTCACTGTATCTTCTTCTACCTACTACCATTGCCACTCCCCTATGCTGTCTTCACTCTATCTTCTTCTACCTACTATCATTGCCACTCCCCTACGGTGTCTTCACTGTATCTTCTTCTACCTACTACCATTGCCACTCCCCTATGCTGTCTTCACTCTATCTTCTTCTACCTACTACCATTGCCACTACCCTACGGTGTCTTCACTGTATCTTCTTCTACCTACTACCATTGCCACTCCCCTACGCTGTCTTCACTCTATCTTCTACCTACTACCATTGCCACTCCCCTATGCTGTCTTCACTCTATCTTCTTCTACCTACTATCATTGCCACTCCCCTACGGTGTCTTCACTGTATCTTCTTCTACCTACTACCATTGCCACTCCCCTACGCTGTCTTCACTCTATCTTCTACCTACTACCATTGCCACTCCCCTACGGTGTCTTCACTCTCCCTTCTTCTACCTACTATCATTGCCACTCCGCTACGGTGTCTTCACTGTATCTTCTTCTACCTACTACCATTGCCAGTCCCCTACGCTGTCTTCACTCTATCTTCTTCTACCTACTACCATTGCCACTACCCTACGCTGTCTTCACTCTATCTTCTTCTACCTTCTACCATTGCCACTCCCCTACGCTGTCTTCATTGTATCTTCTTCTACCTACTACCATTGCCAGTCCCCTACGCTGTCTTCACTCTATCTTCTTCTACCTACTACCATTGCCAGTCCCCTACGCTGTCTTCACTCTATCTTCTTCTACCTATTACCATTGCCACTACCCTACGCTGTCTTCACTCTATCTTCTTCTACCTACTACCATTGCCACTCCCCTACGGTGTCTTCACTCTATCTTCTTCTACCTACTACCATTGCCACTCCCCTATGCTGTCTTCACTCTATCTTCTTCTACCTACTATCATTGCCACTCCCCTACGGAGTCTTCACTGTATCTTCTTCTACCTACTACCATTGCCACTCCCCTACGCTGTCTTCACTCTATCTTCTACCTACTACCATTGCCACTCCCCTACGGTGTCTTCACTCTCCCTTCTTCTACCTACTATCATTGCCACTCCCCTACGCTGTCTTCACTCTATCTTCTTCTACCTACTACCATTGCCAGTCCCCTACGCTGTCTTCACTCTATCTTCTTCTACCTACTACCATTGCCACTACCCTACGCTGTCTTCACTCTATCTTCTTCTACCTACTACCATTGCCACTCCCCTACGCTGTCTTCACTGTATCTTCTTCTACCTACTACCATTGCCACTCCCCTACGGTGTCTTCACTCTATCTTCTTCTACCTACTATCCTTGCCACTCCCCTACGGTGTCTTCACTCTATCTTCTTCTACCTACTACCATTGCCACTACCCTACGCTGTCTTCACTCCCTTCTTCTACCTACTACCATTGCCAGTCCCCTACGGTGTCTTCACTGTATCTTCTTCTACCTACTACCATTGCCACTCCCCTACGCTTTCTTCACTCTATCTTCTTCTACCTACTACCATTGCCACTCCCCTACGGTGTCTTCACTGTATCTTCTTCTACCTACTACCATTGCCACTCCCCTATGCTGTCTTCACTCTATCTTCTTCTACCTACTATCATTGCCACTCCCCTACGGTGTCTTCACTGTATCTTCTTCTACCTACTACCATTGCCACTCCCCTATGCTGTCTTCACTCTATCTTCTTCTACCTACTATCATTGCCACTCCCCTACGGTGTCTTCACTGTATCTTCTTCTACCTACTACCATTGCCAGTCCCCTACGCTGTCTTCACTCTATCTTCTTCTACCTACTACCATTGCCACTACCCTACGCTGTCTTCACTCTATCTTCTTCTACCTACTACCATTGCCACTCCCCTACGCTGTCTTCACTGTATCTTCTTCTACCTACTACCATTGCCACTCCCCTACGGTGTCTTCACTCTATCTTCTTCTACCTACTATCCTTGCCACTACCCTACGCTGTCTTCACTCCCTTCTTCTACCTACTACCATTGCCAGTCCCCTACGGTGTCTTCACTGTATCTTCTTCTACCTACTACCATTGCCACTCCCCTACGCTGTCTTCACTCTATCTTCTTCTACCTACTACCATTGCCACTCCCCTACGGTGTCTTCACTGTATCTTCTTCTACCTACTACCATTGCCACTCCCCTATGCTGTCTTCACTCTATCTTCTTCTACCTACTATCATTGCCACTCCCCTACGGTGTCTTCACTGTATCTTCTTCTACCTACTACCATTGCCACTCCCCTATGCTGTCTTCACTCTATCTTCTTCTACCTACTATCATTGCCACTCCCCTACGGTGTCTTCACTGTATCTTCTTCTACCTACTACCATTGCCACTCCCCTACGCTGTCTTCACTCTATCTTCTACCTACTACCATTGCCACTCCCCTACGGTGTCTTCACTGTATCTTCTTCTACCTACTACCATTGCCAGTCCCCTACGCTGTCTTCACTCTATCTTCTTCTACCTACTACCATTGCCACTACCCTACGCTGTCTTCACTCTATCTTCTTCTACCTACTACCATTGCCACTCCCCTACGCTGTCTTCACTGTATCTTCTTCTACCTACTACCATTGCCAGTCCCCTACGCTGTCTTCACTCTATCTTCTTCTACCTACTACCATTGCCAGTCCCCTACGCTGTCTTCACTCTATCTTCTTCTACCTACTACCATTGCCACTACCCTACGCTGTCTTCACTCTATCTTCTTCTACCTACTACCATTGCCACTCCCCTACGCTGTCTTCACTCTATCTTCTTCTACCTACTACCATTGCCACTACCCTACGCTGTCTTCACTCTATCTTCTTCTACCTACTACCATTGCCACTCCCCTACGGTGTCTTCACTCTATCTTCTTCTACCTACTATCATTGCCACTCCCCTACGCTGTCTTCACTCTATCTTCTTCTATCTACTACCATTGCCACTCCCCTACGCTGTCTTCACTCCCTTCTTCTACCTACTACCATTGCCACTCCCCTATACTGTCTTCACTCTATCTTCTTCTACCTACTATCATTGCCACTCCCCGACGCTGTCTTCACTCTATCTTCTACCTACTACCATTGCCACTCCCCTACGCTGTCTTCACTCTATCTTCTACCTACTACCATTGCCACTCCCCTATACTGTCTTCACTCTATCTTCTTCTACCTACTATCATTGCCACTCCCCTACGCTGTCTTCACTCTATCTTCTACCTACTACCATTGCCACTCCCCTACGCTGTCTTCACTCTATCTTCTACCTACTACCATTGCCACTCCCCTATACTGTCTTCACTCTATCTTCTTCTACCTACTATCATTGCCACTCCCCTACGCTGTCTTCACTCTATCTTCTACCTACTACCATTGCCACTCCCCTACGCTGTCTTCACTCTATCTTCTACCTACTACCATTGCCACTCCCCTACGGTGTCTTCACTCTCCCTTCTTCTACCTACTATCATTGCCACTTACCTCTGGGCCCTCTGTGTAGCCAGAGCTCTGATCTGTCTCTTGAGAGCAACCCTCTCCTCCTCTAGCCTCTCCACCTCTTTAGCCAGGACCTGAATACAATCACAGCCATACCATCCCCATCAGGCCATTAATATACATCTCTATATTACTATTTAATATAATCTCACTAAAATCAAAACAAAACTGGTCTGCAGCTAAATAGCATATTTAGGAAACTGCATATAAAACATATTCTAATGAATTCATATTAATTGGGCATAAATAATATCCAACAAATAGCAATGATTCTGTATCAGACAACGTGCTTTAAAAATATATTGTTGGTAATGTTGCTAATGCACACGGTACAATAAATGATATCAAACAGCTTTTTCTGATCATACCTGATTCAAAGCTCTATCTTGCTGGCTTTACAACCTTGCTATTTGACCATACATCATTCAAGTCTCTATCTTGCTGGCCTCTATACAACCTTGCTATCTGATCATACCGGATTCAAAGCTCTATCTTGCTGGCTTTACAACCTTGCTATTTGACCATACCTCATTCAAGGCTCTATCTTGCTGGCTTCTATACAACCTTGCTATCTGATCATACCTGATTCAAAGCTCTATCTTGCTGGCTTCTATACAACCTTGCTATCTGATCATACCTGATTCAAAGCTCTATCTTGCTGGCTTCTATACAACCTTGCTATCTGATCATACCTGATTCAAAGCTCTATCTTGCTGGCTTCTATTAGCCTTGCTATCTGATCATACCTGATTCAAAGCTCTATCTTGCTGGCTTCTATTAGCCTTGCTATCTGATCATACCTGATTCAAAGCTCTATCTTGCTGGCTTCTATTAGCCTTGCTATCTGATCATACCTGATTCAAAGCTCTATCTTGCTGGCTTCTATACAACCTTGCTATCTGATCATACCTGATTCAAAGCTCTATCTTGCTGGCTTCTATACAACCTTGATATCTGACCATACCTGATTCAAAGCTCTATCTTGCTGGCTTCTATACAACCTTGATATCTGATCATACCTGATTCAAAGCTCTATCTTGCTGGCTTCTATACAACCTTGCTATCTGATCATACCTGATTCAAAGCTCTATCTTGCTGGCTTCTATACAACCTTGCTATCTGATCATACCTGATTCAAAGCTCTATCTTGCTGGCTTCTATTAGCCTTGCTATCTGATCATACCTGATTCAAAGCTCTATCTTGCTGGCTTCTATACAACCTTGCTATCTGATCATACCTGATTCAAAGCTCTATCTTGCTGGCTTCTATACAACCTTGATATCTGATCATACCTGGTTCAAAGCTCTATCTTGCTGGCTTCTATACAACCTTGCTATCTGATCATACCGGATTCAAAGCTCTATCTTGCTGGCTTTACAACCTTGCTATCTGACCATACCTCATTCAAGGCTCTATCTTGCTGGCTTCTATACAACCTTGCTATCTGATCATACCTGATTCAAAGCTCTATCTTGCTGGCTTCTATACAACCTTGCTATCTGATCATACCTGATTCAAAGCTCTATCTTGCTGGCTTCTATACAACCTTGCTATCTGATCATACCTGATTCAAAGCTCTATCTTGCTGGCTTCTATTAGCCTTGCTATCTGATCATACCTGATTCAAAGCTCTATCTTGCTGGCTTCTATTAGCCTTGCTATCTGATCATACCTGATTCAAAGCTCTATCTTGCTGGCTTCTATTAGCCTTGCTATCTGATCATACCTGATTCAAAGCTCTATCTTGCTGGCTTCTATACAACCTTGCTATCTGATCATACCTGATTCAAAGCTCTATCTTGCTGGCTTCTATACAACCTTGATATCTGACCATACCTGATTCAAAGCTCTATCTTGCTGGCTTCTATACAACCTTGATATCTGATCATACCTGATTCAAAGCTCTATCTTGCTGGCTTCTATACAACCTTGCTATCTGATCATACCTGATTCAAAGCTCTATCTTGCTGGCTTCTATACAACCTTGCTATCTGATCATACCTGATTCAAAGCTCTATCTTGCTGGCTTCTATTAGCCTTGCTATCTGATCATACCTGATTCAAAGCTCTATCTTGCTGGCTTCTATTAGCCTTGCTATCTGATCATACCTGATTCAAAGCTCTATCTTGCTGGCTTCTATACAACCTTGCTATCTGATCATACCTGATTCAAAGCTCTATCTTGCTGGCTTCTATACAACCTTGATATCTGATCATACCTGGTTCAAAGCTCTATCTTGCTGGCTTCTATACAACCTTGCTATCTGATCATACCGGATTCAAAGCTCTATCTTGCTGGCTTTACAACCTTGCTATTTGACCATACCTCATTCAAGGCTCTATCTTGCTGGCTTCTATACAACCTTGCTATCTGATCATACCTGATTCAAAGCTCTATCTTGCTGGCTTCTATACAACCTTGCTATCTGATCATACCTGATTCAAAGCTCTATCTTGCTGGCTTCTATTAGCCTTGCTATCTGATCATACCTGATTCAAAGCTCTATCTTGCTGGCTTCTATTAGCCTTGCTATCTGATCATACCTGATTCAAAGCTCTATCTTGCTGGCTTCTATTAGCCTTGCTATCTGATCATACCTGATTCAAAGCTGTATCTTGCTGGCTTCTATTAGCCTTGCTATCTGATCATACCTGATTCAAAGCTGTATCTTGCTGGCTTCTATACAACCTTGCTATCTGATCATACCTGATTCAAAGCTCTATCTTGCTGGCTTCTATACAACCTTGCTATCTGACCATACCTGATTCAAAGCTCTATCTTGCTGGCTTCTATACAACCTTGATATTTGACCATACCTGATTCAAAGCTCTATCTTGCTGGCTTCTATACAACCTTGATATCTGATCATACCTGATTCAAAGCTCTATCTTGCTGGCTTCTATACAACCTTGCTATCTGACCATACCTGATTCAAAGCTCTATCTTGCTGGCTTCTATACAACCTTGCTATCTGATCATACCTGATTCAAAGCTCTATCTTGCTGGCTTCTATTAGCCTTGCTATCTGATCATACCTGATTCAAAGCTCTATCTTGCTGGTGTTGCTGGCTTCTATACAGTCTGGCTTGCTCCATATCGATAGGCTGCTTAGGCTCAAACCCCAGCCTGCCCCTCAGCTCCTCGTTCTCCTCCAATAGTTCATTCAGCTGAATCTCAAGCTTGTTCACATTTTGAGTCAGAGTTTCTATACTCCTGTCAGAACCAATCAAACATTAATGTTTTATTTTCTTAATTTATATGCACTCAGGAGATTTGTTTCATTAAAGGATCATGTTTAGGTTGCTTAAATCCTGTGACCCCAGAGATTATGTATTTCCTATAATGAAATGTTCGTCTTTCTTTTGAATTGTTTCAAATCCTAGAGTTGTTGTTTTCATTGGGTGAACACTTTAATAATGTTTCAGTAAAACAAAGATAATATCTCTGGGGCTTAAATTTGACAAACCTTCAGGCAAGATGCAATGAATCGCTAACATGATGCATGCTAAATCAAATAAGAGGGTAAGGGGGAGTGAAGGTAGAGCGGGGAGGCAGAGAGAAGGAGGGTGCAAGGCAGAGAGAAGGAAGAGAGAAAGGTAGACAAGGGGAGGGCTAAAGGAAGAGACATGGAAGATAAGGGAGCAGATGAGACAGACACAGATCTAATGAGATGGAGCCAGCTTCCCACCTGTCTCTCAAAGCTATCTGCTTCTTGCCCAACTTGATCTCCTGCACAGCCTCGGCCAGACCATACTCTCCCTGCAACAGCAATGCATAGAGACAATCATATCATATCAGACCATACTCTCCCTGCAACAGCAATGCATAGATATCATATCAGACCATACTCTCCCTGCAACAGTAATGAATAGATATCATATCAGACCATACTCTCCCTTCAACAGTAATACATAGATATCATATCAGACCATACTCTCTCTGCAACAGCAATGCATACAGACAATCATATCATATACTACTTTCCTATGCTAATTAGGAACCTATAATATGCTCAGGAACCAATAAGTTCACTTACAATATTTAAGTTTGACATGCACTTTCACCCTTAAACTTGTTCATATTTACCAGCTTTCACATACCATTCAAATAACACATTCTAACAGAGTGTCAGATATACTGTAGTTCCATGATAACATCACATGAACTATGGATTTCGATTCTTGGAATCTTCTTGCATTCTCACCAACACTTCAAAACATTTTTCTGCGTCCAATCTGAACGCACTCTGACAATTGCTGTGAGGTTACAGGGGTATGACCCGATACTCATTTCTCCTGCAGTACAGTTGCTTTCCTCCTTCCAAGAGATCACACATGTGCCACCCATTCTCCTCACCTCTTCATAGTCTTTCATCCTGTTGATGGCTTCATTCAGCTCCTTGTCCTATAGATCATTTATGATACCATGTTAACACATCTCACATGAGCTTTTTATTCAGACTCTTGGAAACTTCTCCTCACCTCTTCATAGTCTTTCATCCTGTTGATGGCTTCATTCAGCTCCTTGTCTTTCTGTCTGGCATCTGCTTCTGCCTGCTGTACCCTGTCCTCAGCAGCCTGCAGGTCCTTCTCCTGCTCCTTCAGAGTCTCTCTCAGCTTGCTGATCATGTTCTGCAGCCTTACCGTGGGAGCTTCACCAATCAATGAAGATAATGATAATAACAATAGATATACATAGATATAAGATAGTGGACAGTGTCTCTCTCAGTTTGCTGACCATGTTCTGCAGCCTTACCGTGGGAGCTTCACCAATCAATGAAGATAATGATAATAACAATAGATATACATAGATATAAGATAGTGGACAGTGTCTCTCTCAGTTTGCTGATCATGTTCTGCAGCCTTACCATGGGAGCTTCACCAATCAATGAAGATAATGATAATAACAATAGATATACATAGATATGAGATAGTGGACAGTGTCTCTCTCAGCTTGCTGATCATGTTCTGCAGTCTCACCGTGGGAGCTTCACCAATCAATGAAGATAATGATAATAACAATAGATATACATAGATATAAGATAGTGGACAGTGTCTCTCTCAGTTTGCTGATCATGTTCTGCAGCCTTACCGTGGGAGCTTCACCAATCAATGAAGATAATGATAATAACAATAGATATACATAGATATAAGATAGTGGACAGTGTCTCTCTCAGTTTGCTGATCATGTTCTGCAGCCTTACCATGGGAGCTTCACCAATCAATGAAGATAATGATAATAACAATAGATATACATAGATATAAGATAGTGGACAGTGTCTCTCTCAGTTTGCTGATCATGTTCTGCAGCCTTACCGTGGGAGCTTCACCAATCAATGAAGATAATGATAATAACAATAGATATACATAGATATGAGATAGTGGACAGTGTTTCTCTCAGCTTGCTGATCATGTTCTGCAGTCTCACCGTGGGAGCTTCACCAATCAATGAAGATAATGATAATAACAATAGATATACATAGATATAAGATAGTGGACAGTGTCTCTCTCAGTTTGCTGATCATGTTCTGCAGCCTTACCGTGGGAGCTTCACCAATCAATGAGGATAATAATGATAATACAATGATAATAATAATAATAATAATAATAATGAGGATAATAACAATAACAATAGATATAGAAAGATATGATAGTGGACAGTTAGAAGAAGAAAAGTCAAAGACAGGTAGAAGAAAGTGGGCAGTTACAGTGTCCTATGTCAACAATACTAAAGATTAAAAAAGAACTTAAAAATACGGTCAACTCTGTTTTTCCACACATTCATACAAGATCTCAAGACAGGGAGTGTATCTGTCAGCATGCGAGTGTGAGAGCTCCTACCTGCACCTGATGTAGCATCATTCTTGAGCATCTCTAGCTCCTCTGCTCTCTCCTCCATGTCTCTAGCTGACTCCTCAAGCTGAGCTCGCAGGATGTTCAGCTGGCTTTCCTTCTCCTGAAGAGCCTGCAACCAAACAAGCAGTTGGAACATCAAGTATGCCTGCATGACTCACATGGGTTGACTACATGATGGAAGTACCTTAGTGTGACAGGTAAAATACTGCTCTATGGGATTTGTGTGTATTTACTGTAAAATAATCCTCACGCGGCATTAAAAGTGTTATGATATACTGTTATCCTTAATTCTGGTAACACTTTGCATGAACCAGAACATAACATAAAATCAAAATTACATTAAGTTGCACTGACAAAAACACAATTCTGAATATGAAACTCAGCTATAGTCATATGGAGGAGAAGGAAAGGGAGAACAAGTTATTCCTCATTTTCATGTGATATACCAATCATGGCATTTTCGCATTGAAAGTTGGACTGACATGACTTGTGACACCCTTTCACACATGCCATAATCACAAGTATACAAAGGACTGTGGAGGAATGTATAGATGTGACTCCATTTGGGCTTTCAAATAAATGTGTACACCCATCCACCTGCATTGGCATGATGGTAAACTCTATCATTCTGTCTTATATCATGACATAATTGTAGTCATTACATCATTCACCTTGGAAAGTGCTACAACAGATGTCTTATCAGTGTCTAGTTTAGACCACTAGGCCCAATTTAAACCCACCTTGGAAAGTGCTTCAACAGATGTCTTATCAGTGTCTAGTTTAGACCACTAGGCCCAATTTACACCCACCTTGGAAAGTGCTAAAACAGATGTCTTATCAGTGTCTAGTTTAGACCACTAGGCCCAATCTAAACCCACCTTGGAAAGTGCTACAACAGATGTCTTATCAGTGTCTAGTTTAGACCACTAGGCCCAATTTACACCCACCTTGGAAAGTGCTACAACTTATGTCCTATCAGTGTCTAGTTTAGACCACTAGGCCCAATTTACACCCACCTTGGAAAGTGCTACAACAGATGTCTTATCAGTGTCTAGTTTAGACCACTAGGCCCAATTTAAACCCACCTTGGAAAGTGCTTCAACAGATGTCTTATCAGTGTCTAGTTTAGACCACTAGGCCCAATCTAAACCCACCTTGGAAAGTGCTACAACAGATGTCTTATCAGTGTCTAGTTTAGACCACTAGGCCCAATTTACACCCACCTTGGAAAGTGCTACAACAGATGTCTTATCAGTGTCTAGTTTAGACCACTAGGCCCAATTTACACCCACCTTGGAAAGTGCTACAACAGATGTCTTATCAGTGTCTAGTTTAGACCACTAGGCCCAATCTAAACCCACCTTGGAAAATGCTACAACAGATGTCTTATCAGCGTCTAGTTTAGACCACTAGGCCCAATCTAAACCCACCTTGGAAAGTGCTACAACAGATGTCTTATCAGTGTCTAGTTTAGACCACTAGGCCCAATTTACACCCACCTTGGAAAGTGCTACAACTTATGTCCTATCAGTGTCTAGTTTAGATCACTAGGCCCAATTTAAACCCACCTTGGAAAGTGCTACAACAGATGTCTTATCAGTGTCTAGTTTAGACCACTAGGCCCAATTTACACCCACCTCGGAAAGTGTTTCAACAGATGTCTTATCGGTGTCTAGTTTAGACCACTAGGCCCAATTTACACCCACCTTGGAAAGTGCTACAACAGATGTCTTATCAGTGTCTAGTTTAGACCACTAGGCCCAATTTACACCCACCTTGGAAAGTGCTACAACAGATGTCTTATCGGTGTCTAGTTTAGACCACTAGGCCCAATTTAAACCCACCTTGGAAAGTGCTACAACAGATGTCTTATCAGTGTCTAGTTTAGACCACTAGGCCCAATTTAAACCCACCTTGGAAAAAGCTACAACAGATGTCTTATCGGTGTCTAGTTGAGACCACTAGGCCCAATTTAAACCCACCTTGGAAAGTGCTAAAACAGATGTCTTATCGGTGTCTAGTTTAGACCACTAGGCCCAATTTACACCCACCTTGGAAAGTGCTACAACAGATGTCTTATCGGTGTCTATCTCACTGGCGGTGATCTGATCTTTCTGCTGCTGGATGATGAGATTCAGTTTGTCTATCTCTGCATCTTTGCTCTCTAGTGCAGTCTGAAAATGATGAAAGAGAACTTTATACACCATAACCATTCATACATTTAAAATAGAACATGAGCAAACTCCATATTAAATATCACCAGTTGGACTGCACGTAAGGGCCAATTACACTAGCAGTAAAATAACATTACATTTTTAACATTGCCAGGGAAAATTGAATGTTGCTAAGCAACTACCCCCGAACACAGATCCAAAGACTTTATGCATGCCACATGCATGTGGCAGACATATGGCCAATGCACACAAAATAATCACCAGAGCATTGTTGGCAGTCAAACATGGCACTTTTTTAATACATATTATTCATTTTTTGGGTGTAAATTAACCTACAGCAAAGAAAAAATAAGACCATGCAATGATCTTTTGACCCAAATGAAGAAGGTTCAATGGCATGTGGTGGTCCACCACTTGATCAGGTTTGGTTTAGTATAAACAGACAGGGAACAGATGGGCAGATGAAAGGACAACCTGAAAACATCATGCTCCTGAACACTCTATGGTGCAGGCATACAACATCACAAGAATATCATCATTTTTTATCAGCCTGCTTCATACAGTGGCCAGGTAAGCACTGCACATTAGATTAATCACAATGAATGTGTGCTCATTGGGTTTAACTCTCTCATTATCATTGGCATGAATGTGTGAAGTAAGCCAATGGGGTTTTCAAGGCCTGGTAATGTAAGGCTTAACTCTCTCATTACCATTGGCATGAAGATGTGTAGTAAGCCAATGGGGTTTTCAAGGCCTGGTAATGTAAGGCTTAATCTCTCATTACCATTGGCATGAAGATGTATAGTAAGCCAATGGGGTTTTCAAGGCCTGGTAATGTAAGGCTTAACTCTCTCATTACCATTGACATGAATGTGTGTAGTAAGCCAATGGGGTTTTCAAGGCCTGGTAATGTAAGTGTCAATAGCTGACCAGCATGTGTAGGCCCCATTGAGCTACCAACTGTGAACAAGTAGCCAACAAACTAACCTTCCACATATCAACTTTCTTGTTGAGTTCTGTCATGACTTCATCGTCTCCTTCAATCTGGGACTGCAGCTTGTCGGACAACTCTCTGATCTGGAAAAATAAGGTGCACATAAGAGTCCATATCAACATCACATTGCTCAAGCATATTCCCATATCATTCACTAACTAATCTACCTACCTGTTCCTTGAGCACATTGTTCTCCTGCTTAAGTCTGGTGACCTTGAGGTCTGAATGACCTTGTGTAGCTGTTGCCTACCTGTTCCTTGAGTACATTGTTCTCCTGCTTAAGTCCAGTGACCTTGAGGTCTGAATGACCTTGTGTAGCTGTTGCCTAACTGTTCCTTGAGCACATTGTTCTCCTGCTTAAGTCTGGTGACCTTGAGGTCTGAATGACCTTGTGTAGCTGTTGCCTACCTGTTCGTTGAGTACATTGTTCTCCTGCTTAAGTCCAGTGACCTTGAGGTCTGAATGACCTTGTGTAGCTGTTGCCTACCTGTTCGTTGAGTACATTGTTCTCCTGCTTAAGTCTGGTGACCTTGAGGTCTGAATGACCTTGTGTACCTGTTGCCTACCGGTTCCTTGATTACATTGTTCTCCTGCTGAAGTCTGGTGACCTTGAGGTCTGAATGACCTTGTGTAGCTGTTGCCTACCTGTTCCTTGAGTACATTGTTCTCCCGCTTGAGTCTGGTGACATTGAGGTCTGAATGACCTTGTGTAGCTGTTGCCTACCTGTTCCTTGAGTACATTGTTCTCCTGCTTAAGTCCAGTGACCTTGAGGTCTGAATGACCTTGTGTAGCTGTTGCCTACCTGTTTCTTGAGTACATTGTTCTCCTGCTTGAGTCTGGTGACATTGAGGTCTGAATGACCTTGTGTAGCTGTTGCCTACCTGTTCCTTGAGTACATTGTTCTCCTGCTTGAGTCCAGTGACCTTGAGGTCTGAATGACCTTGTGTACCTGTTGCCTACCGGTTCCTTGATTACATTGTTCTCCTGCTGAAGTCTGGTGACCTTGAGGTCTGAGTGACCTTGTGTAGCTGTTGCCTACCTGTTCCTTGAGTACATTGTTCTCCTGCTTGATTCTGGTGACATTGAGGTCTGAATGACCTTGTGTAGCTGTTGCCTACCTGTTCCTTGAGTACATTATTCTCCTGCTTAAGTCTGGTGACCTTGGAGTCCGACTGGCCAGACAGCTTCTTGATCTTCGTGTAGTCCTCAGCGATGGCATCCATCTCCCTCGCTGCCTCCTTCAGCTTGGCTTCCATCTGCTTCACATTCCGCTCAAGAAGCTCATTGTGGTCAGTAAGGTTCTGGATCAAAAACAACACCGTAATATTATTATGAAAATATGATCCCCAAATCCTGTTTTCTTGCAACTTTAGGGCTTTGGATTGTTTGCGTGATTGTGTTAGACACAGGTGAATATAGGATGTTTAACATATTCTGCAATGCCTGCAGGATTAGGAACTACAATGAGACTGGTTTCAAGCTCTTGATATTCTTATATTCTGCAAAGTTTTTAGGATGAGCAACCTAAGTGAACTTGGCTGTTCTGTTGATTCTATGAGCATAATATCATGTCCGAGGGCTGGACATGTTACCGGTCAGTACCTTGATTTCCTCCAGCTGGGAGTTGATCTCTCGGTTCTTCTGCCGAATCTTGTCTTGGTATTCCACGTCGTCTCCTCGTCGCATTCTAAGACTCTCTCTTTGGGATTCCATCTGGCGCTGGTAGTCTCGCAGATCTTGGCGTAAGGCATCATTCTGTACAGTGAAAGGGAGACATTACATTGGAAGGTAAAAGTTGTTTTATATTGCCAGGTCCATCCTGTGAAATAATAGAAGTACTCATACAATTCTAATACAGAAAGGAAGTCATATTGAGTATGTAAATACAGATACAAAGAATCAAACATGTAAGTTTACCTATTTCCCTTCCGCCTATTTCAGTGCTACCTTGTGATATAGGAGTTGTATTTTAGAAATATTGCAAAGATCAAGTGTGACACATAATAGCACTTACATGCCCCTCTAAGCTAATGAATAATGTACACATATGCTAAGCTGTTCCCTTTCCCTCTGTTCTCCCTCCATAAACAGCCATCCGATCTTACAAGTCCATTTAATGTATCTTCTTCTCCTTCTTAAACCTATATAGCGCTGGCTAGACAATTTCTCTAGAGAAGTCCTTAGCCTACTCTTATATAGATACATTTTGAGGAAATATCTGAGGATATCACTGATGATAAGCTATTCCATGTGCCTTATCGTGACTTTGACTTTCTCATGACTCATGACTTTGACATTCTTCGTCAATATGATGAGACCCACAGGAAGTGACAGACACTTACATCTCTCTTGTTGTCTCGGATCTCTTTCTCGGCTTCCTCTGCTCTGGTCTGGAGCTGTGGGCAAAAGTGACAAGAAACAAGCAATGTCTCACTCCTAGAATGGCTACATTCTTTGAATTAGAGATAAACCCAGGAGTTCTAAAAATACTCACACAATCTTAACACTAATGCAGTTATATTAATTTCATGGACATTCACATTTTTGTAATATTCAACAAATAAAGAGTTTGGCGTTTTCAACATTTTCCATGTTTTGTCTAGTAATAGGACAACATGTCCGTACATGTTTTGTATGTAATTCTACAATATTAGCATGGGTACCATAATCTCAATCAAAATTGTAATTAACTTGTAGCCCTTAACTAACCATAATCATCCATTCTTGTTTCCACCAGAAATGAATTGTTTTTGTAAAAATGCAACAAGCAGTGTCATGAGACTTGTCTATGGTGCACTGCTCCATACAATGTCCTTACTTGACACACCTCTAGAATGAGTGTTAGTGTTTTAGCTAAGCTCACCCTCTCTGCCTCAGACTTCTCCTTGTACAGCTCCCGCTCCTTTTCCTTGAGCTCCCGCTGCAGCAGGTCAGTCTGTCTGCTCAGCTCATGAATCTCATTTTGCAGCTGCCTCGTGTCCCTCGACCCACCCGAACCTCCCATTCTCTGCAGGGGAACAACAATCACAGTGTGAGGGACAGCGCTACATGGACATATACCCTCTGGAACCTCCCATTCTCTATAGGGGGGTAACACCATCAGTGTGAGGGACAGCACTACATGGACATGTACCTACAAGAACAGGGACAATAAACACAGTGTGACAGACAGTGCTACATGGACATGTATTCCAGATGACTAGGGTTAAGATCCAGTGCCTGTTATAAATGACACATCACCATATCTTACAAAACTACTCATCAAAAAGGACACATCGAGTCGCAAACATGCCAAAACAAATAGGCAGTTTGTTTTCATTAACTTTTAACTTATGTTTTTTATTCTTCTTAAAATAAAGGAATATTCCTATAAATTAACTCTCTCTTTTGCACTACATTAATATTTTTGAGCCAATTTGGGCACAGCTACTGCAAAAAAACATCTCAATTGCTGTGCCTACATACATGTGGATACAAATAGCAATGACTGTCTTCAGTCATTCTCTTTACCTGCAATCTCTTGTTCTCCTCCTCCAATTCTTTGATCTGGTCAAGTAAGCCTTGCTCTGTATTAAAGAAGGAGATAAGAAGTCAGGTGCTCTGGTTAATATGATGGGATTCATTACAAGAGGAAAGTCTACCATAGAGTTGTGCTCTATATTTCATTAGGGAATCATTTGTAACTCACACAAAACAGAAGCAGAGAAATACAGGTGATTGGCTGTACTATGTATACTTCACAAGACAGGCATAAATTGTATACATGTAAGTTCCTGTTTTTCTGAATATTCAAAAATCACCATTACTCATGACAATATTGTGATCACAGCATATTTAGTCAGCAAATCTACACATGGGGATTGCATGCAGAATTTCATAATATAAACAATTTGCAATATGCTGAAATCTTTTTATTTATAAACATTAAAGAAAACTAAATTTAACCTGAAATTCACACATATATGTGCATGTGGTCCATTAATAAAGACAGATATTTGTTTAACTTTGAAATCAAATAAATGAAATACATGTATGTAAGAAAGAGCATCTCTCAACATCCTTAGATAAAGAGCAAGAATATTAAAAATATATGATTAATGATTGGATCATATTTGAGTTAAATGATACAGACCCTCCTACATAAAATCAGCTCCTCCACCAATACCAACACCAACCCTATGTCCTAAAGCCTTTATATAATATTGATGACGCCCTCTTTTCCCTGCTCGGAAGGCAAGCTGCTCCAGCTCCTCCAACACCAACCTTAAACCTAACCCTAAATCCTTACCATTGATGACGCCCTCTTTGCCCTACTGAGGCCAGCTGCTGCAGCTCCTCCAACACCAACCTTAAACCTAACCATAAATTCTTACCATTGATGACGCCCTCTTTGCCCTGCTCGGAGGCAAGCTGTTCAAGCTCCTCCAACACCAACCTTAAACCTAACCCTAAATTCTTACCATTGATGACGCTCTCTTTGCCCTCCTGAGGCAAGCTGCTCTAGCTCCTCCAACACCAACCCTAACCCTAACCCTAAATCCTTACCATTGATGACGCCCTCTTTGCCCTGCTCGGAGGCCAGCTGTTCAAGCTCCTCCAGTGCAACATTGGCCTGAGCAGCCTTGATCAGCATGATGGCCCTGGTCACATCAAACAGCTGCTGCCATTGGCTCTCGTCCTCTGCCTCAACCTTCTCAACCTGCAAGTAATCCAATCAAAATCACTGTTACATGATGCAGCAGCATGAAATGGCAGAAATTGCATAGATGCTGATTTCATCATCTGACTCAAGCAGAAATCAGACGCTGTATTTTCAACCTTTATGTATGGTATCAAGCATACCATGTTGTTGGTTCTTCCGGTTATCATTATATATAAATGACACACAGGCTTGAGTGGATCAGTGCAGATTGGATGCACAAGGTTAACTTTGGATCAGTTTTAATCCACAGCAAGCTAGCAAGCGAGTGCAGTGAGTGGATTTTAGACTGTTTCCACACTTAAACAAGGGTATCAAATCTAGCTGATCCATCAAATAGGCTTGTGCACTATTTGTTGCATGCTTCCAATAACAACAGTTTCCTGGACGAATGGCTACATGTATGGCAAATTCAGACAACACAATAACATGCACAAGGAAAATTTACTAGATCAATTCTACTGCTGCATGGAAAATTTACTAGATGCATTCTACTGCTGCATGGAAAATTTACTAGATGCATTCCGCTGATGCATAGAAAATTTACTGAGGCATGTCTGGCAGAATTTGCCCATTACATGCATATATGCCTTACACAGTGTACACAGCTCCACACTGCTTGACCAATCAAATTGCAGGGATTCTCTTCCCAGTTTACAAACATGTTGAAGCTCTAACCCTACAATGTACCTCATACAGCTGATCATCAGCCATGTTGGTGCTCTCAACCTACCTCAGCCAGCATGTCATACAGCTGGTCTGCCTGGTTGTCAGACATGTTGGTGCTCTCAACCTACCTCAGCCAGCATGTCATACAGTTGGTCTGCCTGGTCGTCAGACATGTTGGTGTTCTCAACCTACCTCAGCCAGCATGTCATACAGCTGGTCTGCCTGGTCGTCAGACATGTTGGTGTTCTCAACCTACCTCAGCCAGCATGTCATACAGCTGGTCTGCCTGGTCGTCAGACATGTCAGTGCTCTCAACCTACCTCAGCCAGCATGTCATACAGCTGGTCTGCCTGGTTGTCAGACATGTTGGTGCTCTCAACCTACCTCAGCCAGCATGTCATACAGTTGGTCTGCCTGGTCGTCAGACATGTTGGTGTTCTCAACCTACCTCAGCCAGCATGTCATACAGCTGGTCTGCCTGGTCGTCAAACATGTCAGTGCTCTCAACCTACCTCAGCCAGCATGTCATACAGCTGGTCTGCCTGGTCGTCAGACATGTTGGTGTTCTCAACCTACCTCAGCCAGCATGTCATACAGCTGGTCTGCCTGGTCGTCAGACATGTTGGTGTTCTCAACCTACCTCAGCCAGCATGTCATACAGCTGGTCTGCCTGGTCGTCAGACATGTCGGTGCTCTCAACCTACCTCAGCCAGCATGTCATACAGCTGGTCTGCCTGGTCGTCAGACATGTTGGTGCTCTCAACCTACCTCAGCCAGCATGTCATACAGTTGGTCTGCCTGGTTGTCAGACATGTTGGTGTTCTCAACCTACCTCAGCCAGCATGTCATACAGCTGGTCTGCCTGGTCGTCAGACATGTCGGTGCTCTCCACCTCCATTAATGCCTCCCAGTCTATGGGTGCCATGGTGCTGGATGGGCTGCGTCTCCTCTGTGGTTAGCCTAATCCAACACAGCATACATGCACCTGTTGACACAAGGCAGTGTTTTAAAACAAAGTCTTAATAGCATATTAATACAATTTCAAAGGATACAAAATTGAAGACAAAAAATTGGAGGGCAGGTGGGAGGGGGGCTAGATTTTCAGTGAAAGCCCTTTTGGGGAGAATACGACTGAAAACAGAGGAGAGGAGAGGCTCAAATATTACCCTAATCCTAACATAACCCTAAACCTTAGGCTTAATCTGTGATGTACACAATTCATATGCCCCTTTGATTCTGCTCGGACACAGCATTTTCCCTGCAAGTCTAGTGCATACAGTGGTGATGCCTGGGTGATGCCAACACAACATTCTGACATTGCAAACACTGTAATCTTGTGGACAAACATTGAAACCTACATGCAAGGCCGGGGAGGGATCACGGGCAATACATTGACCAGTACAATAAACTCTAAAATCTTAAATATTTCTGACACTTTGGAAAACATCACCATCCAAATTCTGTATAGATTTCTACAAAAGTATAGGTTTATTCTTTCACTTTAGGTTATGATCATTGGTGCTCAGAATGTGCATGAAGTTTCTATGCAAAACAAAATGGCAGCAACATTAGTAGTGTGAGATCCCATCAGGCCACATGCATCAACATAAAGGCTCCTTGACCTTGTGGGGCTTCCTACCTGCCCGGTGTTTAAACCAGGGAAAACATTACTTCAACATTTTTCAGGGGCTACTTTTCAAGCACATTGGCCATTTGGCTACAATTTTACATTGTTTCTATGGGAACATTAGGGGCTCTTTTAAGCATTTCGGTGGCGAAATCATCCTGGGCCCCAGTGTAGTTTTTCCCCGGTTTAATACAGTCAGTTACTTGGTACAATCTCTCTTATTTTCAATTTGTGTGGGCAGAATGTTGTTTTATTCCATCCTTCATTGCAAAATGTAGTTGGATTAGAAATATATGACCTGAAATAAAAAATAAAGATCAAAGACCAATGCATGTGATAGGAATGCTGCAATACTAATTGTCGTCGGTAGAAAGTGAACTAGAAATCACTTTTTTTTAGGAATAAAGCAGCAATAATTTTGTCTAGGGTTAGGGTTAGGGTCAGGGTTAGGTTTAGGGTTTAAATTCATAAAATTGGTGGGATAACCTGGTCCCGTGCTAACTTAAGTCACACTGCCTGAGCCTGGAATAAGGCACAAGTTTTTATCGCGAATCGCCAAATATCAACAGAGAGCGTTGCACCGCAAAGCATGATGGGATTAGAAAGTGGGCAGAGCCCACTGAACATGATAAAAGTTACTTAAAATAAGTCGAAATGTAAACAAACGTCGTCTAGCTAGTGCACGCTCGCCAAGCTGCGAGCGTGCTAAGATAGCTTGCCTCCTTTACGATCCCATGATATATTGCAGTTCTGATTAGTGATACTGATAGCCTACACTTAGCCCCGGGACTGCTCCCGCGCAGCTGCGTGAGCGGGCTGGTCGCAGTAATGTAGTGTACTGTAGTGTAGCTGTAGGCATCACTGTTTTGCAGACATTTAAGAATGTACTCTCAAGCTCTACTCTAGTCTCACATTGAGTGGTGTTCCAGTTGAAGCTGATTTGACCAATTGCAATTAGACGCAGGACAACTAAATACTTCAAGCTAGATCTACAATTACAAAACGTCATCCAGTTATTCCAGTAATCGCGCGCAGCTGGTTCATTCATCCCATTATTTTCAGTATAGCGTCGCGCTACCACGGATACGCCGTACAAATTTGGGGCACAGTACGAGAGTCGGAAACGCGGAAACACCCGATAGGCGATACCGAGATACGTTTCGCAAATAAATCATCCGTCTGCAATTGATGGTGATTTTACCACTTTGAAAAAAAACCCCCTAGGCTTAGGGGATGCATAACATACCTCATTCTCTAAGTAGTTTACACACTCTCAAGATCGTTGCTCTTGACTGCAGCTGCGAGAGAACGTCCAATAATAATATTTTGCCTCAGTACTATGCCGATCTAACCGTAATTTTAGCTATCGGTTAATCTATGGTGGCTCAAAAGGGGACATGATCTTGTCGCCGCCTCCTCTTTCCTCCGACAGTAAAAATTCCCAATTCTCTCAGTTTAACCGGTCATTTCAGATTATTCAAAAGTGGAGTTGCTTTTGTTCTGCCTGTGTATATTTCATTTTTTTCGCGATTCCGAGGATCAAGAAAAAGTCCTCTTTAATTTAGATTTTTGAGGCCCACTTAACAATTTTTTGAACATTCCTATTACTTTACAATTAAAGGGAAGGTCTACCCTGAAAAAGTAATTTTCAATTAAAGTAGAAACAAGAAAGAAACATTGAAGGTTTGGTGAATATCTGCGCGTCAATGGATAAGGAAGTGGGTTTTTTTATTTGTTTACATTGCGACGTAACGAGTCAGATGCTTACCCTATTGTGTTGTGTACTTTTCTTTTTTCGAATTTCTAAAAAGATGCAAATATTATTCACCTTGTGCATACATTATTAGACACACGTGTTTACATGCATACACACCTCAATGACAAAGATTTATTTCTTCATCAAAAACAGGGAAAAGGCCATTTAAGGAATTATACAGTACACAAGACAATATTATGGGAGAGCACCACGCTAGTGACGTCACAAAATATATAATTTAAAAATATCATAACTTTCTTATCCCGTGACGGATTTTCGTCAAATCATCACTAGCGTGTTTATTTTATGTTTCTGCTTTTTCTCAAACCAACTAAATTACAGAGGGAATTTTTACTAATTCTGTCTTTTTTAGATCATGTCGCGCAAGGAGTTTGAAAACTCTTTTTATCGACTGGTGACAATAATACCCTCCCAGCTTAAAGGTCCCCTGTCATCAAAATGTATGTCGACTTATGTTGATGCAACATAATATGTACATAACAAAATCACTAACTGTTTAATGGAAATATATGTCCTATATTTTAAAATAATTTTTCTTCATTTTTTCTCAGCACTGATAAGCCCCGCCTCCAAAATATCCTCCAACTCAAGATTCCCCCTGTGACATCATCAAAGGTAGAAATTAGCAGGATAATAAGCAGAATTTATGCACAAATTTAACATTGCAATGACTACCTCCACCTGCCCACAAGAGCATCACATGTCTTCACACAATACCATCTAACAACCTTTCATGTGGGAATAATCGTTTCCTTATGTCAGAAATGTGCTAGCTATGTGATGCTATTATAAGCACTTGCAGGTAGTCATTGCAATGTTTAGTTTGTGCATAAATTATGTCTATCATCCTGCTAATTTCTACCTCTGATGATGTCACAGGGGGAATCTTGAGTTGGAGGATATTTTGGAGGCGGGGCTTATCAGTGCTGAGAAAAAATATAGAAAAATTATTTTAAAATATAGGAAACATATTTCAATTGAACAGTTAGTGATTTTATTATATACATATTAAGTTGCATCAATAGAAGTCAACATACATTTTGATGACAGGGGCCCTTTAAAGTAGACGCACGGTAATTAACCCCTTCTGCACAATCGTATATAGTTAAGTATTTTAGGGAGAAGCTTGTTTCAGTAGTGAAAGTGACGGTAATGACCATTCTACATCCTGATTAGACTACACCAAAGATGTACCATATTAGCCGTTTAAAATTTAATGCACGTGCATTGTACTCCCCCCCACCCCCACCCCCCCCCCCCCAAAAAAAAAAAAACACACACACACACACTTGTCACCGTACGCTTTACGCTTTACTTGGATTTTCTCTTTGATCCCATGTTCCTTGTCGCTGAACTGCTTAGTGATTTTTTCAAGAATTTTAAAAATAAAAATTAAGATAATAAATGCATCACATAACTGCAGGCACATGCATTTCGTAAATGTTTATCCCACCGAAACTTTTGCATATTCTATCAAGTTGTTTAGGATATAGGATATGCAAAAGTGATGTAGTACTTACAACGCATTTATTATAATTTTAGTGAGAAATGATGTTCCAATAAGTCACAAAATCCCGTAACAAAATGTTGTTTTATGTTGCAGCAGAAAAGTTCAAATTTTACACAGCGCCACATCTTTCCGCATTAACGTAATTCAGACAGGTCCTAGGCTATGATTTCCCTTTCATAACATGCATAAGGGAACATGCAAAATGCGTCGTCTCGCGTAGTATCTAGTTTTGTTCGTCTCGAAGGACTAAAATTCGTATTTGCTTGTCCCCACAAGCACACAATGCAAGCTGTGGGCCTACATAATGAAACTGTTAGTTCATCAGCGAAAATCATCCAAAAAAGGAAACGCACTGCATGAAAAAACATGTCAGTGAAGGTTTGATGAAAATAATCAGTCAAAGAATAAAAAAAAAAGTTAAGATCTTTTAAAGTTTTGATTTTGCGACGTCACAAAGTCATGCGATGTGCTCTCTCAGAATGGAAAGGAGAGAAGAATGAGTGTAGGCAAATTAGAGGGAGTAGAAAACAAGGGGAAAGTTTCTTATTTCAGGAATTTACGGAAAGCTAACATATTGTGTACTGTACGTAGTGTAGCAATAATGCTTGGACCATGGAAAAAAGAGAGGGAGAGAGATAATAGGTGGAGGCCGGGGCGAGTGTGTGTCTCGGTGTGTGGGGTGGGGAACATGTTCTCCAACGATGACTAACGTGAAGGGTCTTCAATACACTGCAGTCTGGACAATCTATCTACATACGATTTGCAAAGAAGAGCAAAGAGAGAAGGACAGAGAGAGAGAGAGAGAGAGAGAGAGAGATAGTGAGAGAGAGACTAAAGAGAGAGAGAGAGAGAGAGAGAGAGAGAGAGAGAGAGAGATAGTGAGAGAGAGACTAAAGAGAGAGAGAGAGAGAGAGAGAGAGAGAGAGAGAGAGAGAGAGATAGTGAGAGAGAGACTAAAGAGAGAGAGAGAGAGAGAGGGGGGGAGAGAGAGGGGGGGGGGGGGAGGGGCAGGGGCCGTCGATAGGGAACCATCGTTAGACGTTCTTAATTCTCATAACCATGAGTCTAGGCCTTCATAACAAAAAATAAAATTTTACTGTACTTCAACTTTTCAACATTCATGGCAGTGAAGGATCATTATTGCCCCATGCCTCCATGTGTCCGGAATGCTTGGGTATTGTCCGCGTCTCCCTAGTACGTAAACTCAATGGTGACATAATGGGTGTAACAAATTAAGACCAGCCAAACAATCCCTCAGTAAAATCCCTATAGCAGCATTAAAAAAACAAAAGCAAAACTTAGTTCATCGCGACGGCTTCAATTGCAACAACCAAATGACAACCTGAGACACACAAACGACACGGATCTCCTCGAATACTTTATTAAAGCTCCATAAACACTCTAAGACAAATCTTCTTGAAAGACAAATCAAATGATTTAACGTCAGAAATATAATAAAACATGTATCGCTCCAGAGCAGCACAATGGTAGATGAGCACATACTTTGAATTTAATGCGGACAAGAGGTCGCCCAAAAAACTAAATTTCTGAGCAAATTAGCTGACAGCCTCAGTTTCAGGTTTTAACAAAATAGATGCACCGAAGACCTGCCACTCAAATTTTCAAATTTTCATGAGGCAAATACACTTTGGAAGTGAACTGTAGGGACCCTGGCATACGAGGAGGAGGTGTTGGAGTCTATGTTCACTCTATGTTGAAATATAAAATTTTGTTGTATGATGTTAACTTTGCTGAATCATTATGGCTTGAGATTCAGATTGATAATTGCACAGTTGTTGTAGGTGTCATTTACAGAAAACCCAACACTGATATTAACCAGTTTCAAGAGAGTTTATTGTCTGTGTTAGAAAAGATTAAAGTTGATAAAAAGTTATGTATTTTAATGGGTGATTTCAATATTGATTTGAATGATCCCAGCATAAACTCAGAAATGTTTGCTACATCCTTAGTATGTTTGGGGATGCATCACTGACTCATTCAGCCCCTTACCAGGGTAACACCCACATCAGGTTCCTTAATTGATCATATCTACACAAACATGGTTGTAGAGCGCATATGTGCAGGTACAATTAAAACTGACATTTCAGACCACTTTCCTATATTTGCTATATTTGAAGATTGTTCAATAAAATTGCAACCACAAGGAGAAGTACAATATAGAAGTTATAAATATTATGAGAAAGAAAAGTTTTGTGATAGTTTACATAGAGAACCCTGGGGAAAAGTATATGAATATACCGATGTAAATAAGGCGTATGATTTATTTGTACAATTGTTCATAAGTATTTGTAATCGATATGCTCCAATTGTTATTATGTATTAATTATGTATTAATTATTGTAGTTTTATAGAACACCAATACGAGACAAGACAAAGGGAAAGTAAGAAGTTGAATGTGCCTAAGGTTAGGACCACACAGGGAAAATTTTCAGTTTCATTCAGAGGCACATGCTTCTGGAATGATTTACCCCTATCCATACGGGAGAAAGCATCAGTGTGCTGCTTTCGTAAAACTCTAATATCTCAAATGTTAATGGAATAATTCGTTGCTGTTGTTTTTTAAACCAGAGTTCTTGCCTTTTTATAAAGATTGTGTTAGATAATCCTTTATCTTTTTATTCAGTTATAGATACCAAAGCACTTATATTTATATTTAATCACAAAATATATTTTATACTAGATGTAGAATAGCTTATTCATTAGCTATGTATTCAACATAGTATTTAGTGCATAGTATGTAGATATTATGTAGATAGAACATAGCATGTATTCAACATTTCTTCATTATATTGTATTATCATTAGTCTCGTAAAACTCGATATGTTAAATGTTAGTGAAATTAATTGTTTTGAACTTTTAACCAAGGTTCTTGCCTTTCTTGTAAACATTGTGTTTGATAATCCTTAATCATTTTATTTAGTAACGATACCAAAGCTTTGTATGTAATCACAGTATATATTTTACACAATATGTTTATTCGCTAGTAGCGTAAGTATGTATTCAACATTTATTCATACTGTATTCTCATTCTTATGTGTATTAATGGTACCAGACACGATTAGCACTTTATGCTATTTTCTGGTTCCATTTATCCTCTTAATATTTTTGTAAAACCTTCAGTTTCGCAATGTTTTGTAATATATATTTTTTATTTGGATAATAAAACATCAAACTCAAACTCAAACTCAAACACATTGGCATCATTATATACAACTAGTTTGCTGCCCTCCACGTCAAGATATACATCAGTTCTCGATTCTGTCAGAAATCTCCGAAACGAAGGAAATTGTAAGTGAACAATACTTCCTTTTACAGGTGTTTTAGCAATGAGTTCCGATAAGTCACTTAAAGACGTCTGCCTTACTAGTGATTTGAATGTCGTGAGTGTGAGGTCGTATCAGTCAGAGTGCAACCGGTAAATATGAATGCCTGAAAATCTGGCTGATATGAAAATATTTGTATCGCGGAAGAGATAACATTATGATGCTTAATCAGAGGGGTCTATAGTGTAGGCTATAGCGATGGTAAATGTAGGGGACTTTTAATACGGCGAATTCAATGCCCGGCTGTGTGTGAAGTAGTGTGTCTATTTTTATTATGTCAACGTTAAGTAATGTTTGGATATCCTGAAGTAATGAAGTAATTCATTTTATCTTGCATGCCTGTCAAATAAAGATGGTACTTTTCTTTGATTCCAAATAAAACTAAAATCAAACTCTTATCGGGTCGTGAAAAGGGATCTTTCCTCGAAAACAAATTATATGAATTGTGTTGACCTACAGGGAGGACTATCATTGCCACAATATTTGGTGGTAATGTATTCTGGATGTTATGTGTGATATGGGTGAAACTTGGCTTCTGTGTTCTGTTTGACTGAAGATAACCACTGAAAAGAAATCACTCTCTCTGTTCTTTCAGTCTTGTTTTTCATGAAAGTTCTTGACCAAATAACATCTGGGCCCTGTTGCATGAAACTTCAATGATAATGGCAACTTCTACGGAAACCTTGAATTTGATTGGCTGTACGTCCAGTGATGTTACCATGGTAGTTAGGCCTACCATTGATGGCAGAGTTACCATTAATGGTAAATTTTATGCAATGGTTATTCAAAAGAATACAAGAGGGTCGGTTTGAGTCTATGGAATTTCCTTTATGATGTGTGCTTAACTCCTTGATTTGTCAGTTGTCACCTTGACATTGTTTGCCATAGTATGGACGAACTATAATACAGAAATGTGAGATTGTGGTAATGAGAATGACATAATTCTTAACACTAGGCTATTGTCACTGTTAACGTTATGCAACTATAACATAATTGTTATCTGTAGGAGTTTTTTTTTTTTTTTTTTTTTTTTTTGTGGGGGGGTTGCCCTAAGATATAATGTTTTTAATTAGCAGTAACGGTATTGTTTTGCAGTGCTCTTTTTCTTCACTGGCTTGGAGTCCAAGTCAGTGTCTCCGCTGCATCCGTCCTCAGACAAACTGTCTGCCAGGAGGCTCTAGACTAGACTCAGGGGCTGGGTGCGGCTACAAGGTGCGCCAACTCAAGGGCTGATAAGTGCTAGTTCTTCAGCCCACCGTCTACCGTACTGACCGACGTATGAGCCGCATGCTTTTTTTCTTAAAAATCATTAGCATTAGCAGACCCAACACATACACATTTGTGGAACTATCTTTGTGTGACAACATCAAAGGGAATATACTACACTGGGAAGACAAAAACCTTCAAAAAAGTGATTGTGAGCAATCCTCTTGCCAATGGTATTAAATTTATGTATTGTCAATTTTAGAAACTTTCTGAAAGTTATTTGCCCTCAAATGATCTACACTTGGAGTAATTAGTGATTAAATCACAAATCCTGAAAATGTTTGGGCCCAACAATCTGAGCATTTGTGATTTAATCACCAATTACTCCAAATGTGGATCATTTGAGGGCAAATCACTTTCATAACGTTTCTTAAAATGAACAATACATAAATTTAAGACCATTGGCAAGAAAATTGCTCACGATCACCATTTTGAAGGCTTTTTGTCTTCCCAGTACACTATATTCCCTTTAAACAATAAAATAGATGGCTTTGATAGCCATTCACAATTGACGTTACTAAGTAAGCATTAGGACTAGACTAATGAGAAAGCTAAGGCTCAAACTAGCAAACTCCATTAGATGCGGGCCCGCCGGGCCGCCATTGTTTCTTTGATCTCCGGCGGCCACGAGATGGCGATATGCACTTACGTGTTACGGTCTCATGTATGTACAGCCATTTCTTGGCCCCTGGAGATCAAAGAAACAATGGCAGCCCCCGTCAAACGGAGTTTGCTAGTTTGAGCTGTAGCTTTTTCATTAGCGGTATCTTTGAGTTGTTTCAGACAAATACTACTCCTTGTGCTCTCTTAGTATTGATAATTATGCTGGTGATGTGATTGAGATCGTATTATCGGTACATCAATTGTGTCACACTGGTTGGCTACATGTATCAGTATCAAAGCTACCTATTTTGTTGTTGAACGTTGTAACACAATGCATAGTCCCATACATTTGTATACATGTTTTTTTTTTTTTAATTGCGTGCTCAAAGTCGGGGTGAGGCTAATACTATGGTCATTACGGTGGTTTCATTTCTTACAAGTTCGTACATACATGTGTGTGGAGAGACATAAAAAAGAAGTTTCTTCATTTAGGGTATTTCAGTGGTACCTTCCAGGGTTATATTGATTAATCAATTCGTTAGGAAAGAGAACTAGAGAATACAACTGTGCAGTCAGCTGGTATGCTTCTGGGCAATTCCATGATTTGTTACGTTACACTTTATGGTCATTTTCAATCTAAGGTTGGCTTCTACAAGAAGATGCTTTGATATTATTTTTCTATTTTTGTAGTGTGAATACCTTTAGACAAAACCTACTTCACACAATCAAACAGAATCATGAGACACTTTTCAGTAAGGAATAACAAGAACTTTAATTTTGGTTACGTTACACTAAGAGGACATGGAAAAAATGACAAGATTTTGTCCCAAAAGTTTCCTCAAACTAGGTTCAACTGAAACAAACTGTGACATTCATGTTATTGCTGGTGTCTTGGCAAGTTATTTGATATGAAATATTTTAGTAATAGCTTTCAAGTTTTGTACAGCAACAACAAAAACATGGTTAGTTACGTTACGGTTAGTTACGTTACACTTTGTCCATGCATTAAAAAATTACATTTGGTCAAATTATTCTCACACCTAGGGTGCATATGGGGCTTCATTTATTTGAAACAGAAGTGCAGGATAGAAATACTGTTCAATTTAGCACTGAGTCTAACTCTTTTCTCTCCTAAACAACATTTTATGCCTCTAAAGGACTACGGTAATTCAGCCTTTGGTTTGCAGAGTAATCTGTTGTCAGATAGCAATGCATGTAGTCCTGTATTGTGTGCAATTGATACCATGTAAGGCATCACATTCATGCAATATGCATGTTCAGGACTTTTAATAATTTCAAAAGAACAAAAACATTTCAATTGCCATGATATTTTAATTAGATATCTTTTAATATAGAATACAAATTGTGTTGATAAAACTTGTACAATGGGTTCTGTCTGGTCAGTATAGTAGTAAAATAGTCAATATGACATTATACTTTTTTAATTACACAAAATGTCATAAAGTGCACAGGGCAACTTCAAAAACATTGTGAATTCTTCAGTATACATTTGCAACACATCTTGTGCTTATATTTTGATAAAAATGTTATTAAAGTGGTAGATAAATGATCATCACTTCATTATTACATGTATGCCAAAACTCGCCACAAACATATTTGCTCATACTTCCAAAGTAAAGTACATGTACAATATCAAACAGTGATGACCTACACATGTGCATCATAATACTACTGTAGATAAACATATTTAAACAAAAGGGTTAAATAAAGGGTATCTTTCCCTTTTTGGTAATATGAATACAAAACAACAACATGTATGCACACACTAAGTAAATGTCTTTGTGATTACAAACTTAATAAATGCCAGGTAACAGTGGTTCATTGTTCAAGCTATCTCACAGTCATTTGTTAGAGTTTCTTATGTCCGAACAGAAAATTTGAAGTGTCCCCTATTGTTTGCAACCTCTAGGACATCGAGTTTGGAAATCATTTTGTCCTGCATGTAGTAGATAACATCTTTCTGAGTGGGCCATTTCCAGTATTTTCCTGCCCGTTGCATGACAGAAACCAGGAATTCCTCCCTTACCACCACAAATACGTCACCTGGAAATCTCTGCTCATCATGCTCCACGATGTATTAATCTCCAATGCCGATTGACTTTTCTGAAGTTATTGGGGCAGCTTGTAGATGGGACATCATCATTGATATCTATGACTGAGTTGCAGCTATCCTTTGACAAAATGTGTGTCTCGATTTTGCCATCAACTTCATCATCTTCGCAATGCCTGGAATTGCCTGTTCCTGTGCAAACACATCACCTAAATTGAGAGCTCCATTCCTCTCAACAATCTGAGCTGACTTGATTTCTCTGACAACTACATCCTTCATCCCCTGAGCAGCAGCAACGAAGCTCTCTGCATCCTGCACAAGACATTGCCTTGATAGAACTTTACTCCACACGTGGCGTTTCACGGAGCCCCCGATGCCATCCACTGGACCCTTACCCATGAGAAGTACAGAAGAAATTGCAGCAGATTTGAACTTTGTGCTTCTTTTGCAGTGCTCCTATACCAAACCAGCTGCCACATACTGATTCACTGTGAAGCTGGTCCATCAGACCAAACAGACACAGATGTCACTTTTTCTGGCAGGTCTTCCAGAAGCAAATCCAAGTACGCGAGGACTGTGTCCTTAGAGTGGGTTAGATCATCTGATGCAATTACACGTGAGTGTGGGGAATCAGAATGCCACACTGCTGCTGTGAAGAGACTGGCTTGGCGCTGATTCCAGTGCACACTCTGCACTTCGTCTTGAGATACGCACATATAATTCTCAGAGAAGTCAATCTGGATCAATGCACTCTTGTCATGTTGCGTGTCTTGAGATGCTTTCTGATGCTCAGCACTGTCTTCGGATGTTGCAGAGATGCAGCACATGAAGAGCATGCTTTCAATGGCATTATGGGTAGCCAATTGCCTTCTGCTGCCTTCTTTTGTCTAAATATATCCTAATATGCTGCCCAATTGCCACTGCATAGTGTTAAATCAGTGGCAAAACGGTTAGTTACGTTACATGGTCGGTTAGTTACGTTACATGGTTAGTTACGTTACACATTTTGAGTGCTTCTCAATTCACTATAGCACAATGTTATTGAATTACTTGGACTGTTATGATTTGGGGCCTATGCATAGGAGGAATTTTTAAAATATGAACATTCTGGGCAGTTGTTTTCTTTCCAGGAAAAACAAAGTTGATATTTTGGTTAGTTACGTTACATTGATTCGAAGGGGCTGAGATTTCCCAAATTTTGGGTCATTAGCAATCCCAATTCAAAGTTTTGATTCAGAATGCTGACAGATAACTACATTCAGTGATTGAATATGCCTGAATTGATTTGAAAGACCCTTCTTTGAATATTCAGTGATAAATTGAAAATTGTGTAAAGTTTTGTTCATAAATTCAGTCTGAAATATCAACCATGCAAAAACATTTTTTTTAAATATTTTCATGGAAGTGACGACATCTTAGACATTTTGCCAGTGTTCTTTAACATATTCTCTACCTCAAAAAACAAATTTCACCTAGAAAATCAGAATTTTGAAATTTAGGGTCATGTCCACTAATTCATAGTATTGCCCCTCTGCTAGAAGAGATCTCTGCAGACATGGTAGTATTGCCATGATATCGGATTTTAGTAAAATGTCATCAACCAATGCCTTGGAATCTGAAGTTGATTGGCCACATACAGGTGCTTTCATGTAAGAAATGCATGCAAATTTACAGCATTCAAGCAAATACGTTACAAATAATCACATCAAAGCTTGTCCAAGGTTTGTTCAACAAGCAACAAGTAATAGAGTCAGAATGCCACTCATTAAACGTGAATACCTTAAATACAGGTTAATGTAATGATACGTTACTACTCAAAGGGAAAGTTGTGAATACATTACAAAAATGGCTTATTGATGAGAATGAAAATGCGACAATCATTTCCCAAATCCCCTGAATCATTTGAAGTACTTGAAATATACAGTACCCTCTGATATGATCCTATACATGTACATGCTTTGTATTTAATGGACTTAACACCAGCCCCCCTTCCTGTGTGTCTGTGAAGCGACATGTATGTATGTTCATTATGTTTAGTGATACAGTGCTTGAGGTCGTGGTCTCAATCAGGGATCATGGTGTGCAGGGACTAATGTTTATGCCTGACACGACAAAATTGAACACACTAAATTGTGCTGAACGTTAACCCAGCAAGGAAAATAAGGATTGATTTTTTAAAAGGGATTGTTATGTTGTTAGTGGTTATGATATGTTGTGGTTATGTTATGTTAGGTTAGTGTTGTGTTGTTTAGAGTGGCCAGTTTTTTGCATGATATTGATAGAACAGTGATTTGGCCTTGGCTCTGTGTGTATTACATGTATGTTTGATAGGTTTCTCTCTGTGTTGTTCTTTCAGATAAGAGCACATAGCTACCCACAACCAGACTGATGCTCCTGACTTTTCCAGTGACTCCTCTGAGTAGAGACATCTCTCTTAGCTAAGAGGGAGAGAGCCCATTGCAGCAACGCCCCTACCAGACACTGACTACACCCACACCTCCAGCTGTATATAGATAGACCTTAGACTCCACTTCCCTAGCTCTCTGCTGTGCTGCTGGCAGCACAGGCTCACAGCGCCCCCATGTGTTCATGAGCTGCTGCGCCAGGTGCCTTATGTTCAAGAGGCGACGTGAGGGCGGTGCCAGCACTCACCAGGGGGGGTTGGTTGACCAGAATGCGGTGCCCCCACGCCGCCCCTCCATCCCACCACAGCAGGAAGCACACCCGCATCACAGCAGCAACAACTCAGCACAAGTCCGGGTGAGTAAATGCAACGCAGCAAGAATAGAAACATACAAATGTTGCTGAGGCTGTGCCATTACGATTCATAGCTGTTACCTGCAATACGCTTCAAATGGGCTTCCTACACACATGCGCTGTTATTTAGAGCACAGCCATCATGATTGTTAGCTCGCTACATGTAGGTACAGGCCCAGTTCATCTTTTGTCTGCGTTTTGTTTGCTTTTTATCCTTTCCGACTTGTCTTGCATCATTTTGTTGGCCTGTGTTTAGGGCCATGGAATATGGGCCTTGAGAAATTAAGTGCTCATGAAATGGTTGGTGTTTTCACAGCTCGCGACAATATGTGGTCCTAGGCTGGAGTTCCAAAATTGCTTTGAAGTCTTCAAGTAAGAAGGTGCTAAATCTCCTAGTGGTAAAGTTTGAGAGGATTTGATGACCACATTCAGTGTGCATTTACTAGCCAATGGAGGAAGGGGGTTATTTTTTTAAGTGCCATTTGCATTTAAGAAATCTCATCTGGACCTTACCACAAGTTTCCTCCTTAATCTGTGGATGCACAAATCAAACATGCATGCCTACAAAGATGTTTGTTGCTTACAGTTGTCTGTGTTATGAATGACATAGGACAGGGGGTGGCTCTCCTACATATTCTTCCATCTCCTTCCGTACGTGCATTCTGGAATTACCAGTATTCCTAAGATGCTAATTTATATAAATTTCAATGAAAAAGTAAGGAGAAAACTTAAAAAGGATGTAAGAGGAAAGTTAGGAT
Organism: Arbacia lixula; assembly: GCA_963669155.1. NCBI lineage: Eukaryota > Metazoa > Echinodermata > Echinoidea > Arbacioida > Arbaciidae > Arbacia > Arbacia lixula. The sequence goes on from OZ022586.1 coordinate 93,473, forward strand.
GGATTTTGTAACACCACACAATTTGTGCAGACTCACTCAAATCTGTATTCTAATCTGTTATCCTAATGCACAGTTGGTTAGTTGGCTTGTTCATTGCATGGTTTTTAGTGTTGTAGTGCAAAGGGTGTATTTCATCTTGCTAGTACATTCTCACACCACAAGAGGCTTATCTGCACCATAGCAACAACAACAGGGCAATTCAACAGGTTTGGTTAAAGTTGTGTAACATGAGTAACCAAAGCTTCTTTATTTTATATTCTGTCATAGTTTTGCAAAAATTATGTAAAAAATTATTTAGGAAGCAAATAGTCCACCTTTCCATGACACGCAATCATATCCTCAGCACAGAAACTTCTTTTTCAATCAAATAAAGAAGCATTGGTTACTCATCTTACATGACTTTAACCAAACTTGTGGAATTGCCCAACACAATAAAGTGCATAGTAACAGAGTGATAAACATTGTGCTTGATCATAATACATCATGCAAACAGCTGAACATGATCATCACATGAGCATCACTGTTAAATACAGCAACAAGAGGCACATGTGCCCTTAACAACTCTGCCAATGAGAACAAGATCAATGCAATCTTTTAAGTACATTGATACTGAAACATTGTCTACATGCATGCCCCTTCATAACTCAGCATGTCTGCATTCAGAAAGAGCTATTGTTTTCCACACATATTTTGTTGAACACATCCCAAATGTCACGATGTGTGTAGTGATGTACTTCATGCTAGTAGCTTGGCAGTTGAAATTTGTGTTGACACAGTTTTATTCTAAAAACTATTTTGACTTCTCATTTTGAAATGCAGACCATCTGTTTTGCAGGAAACCTTGCACATTATATGAACTTGTGTGTGAATATTTTCACATCCAGAAAATCATACTGACGCATAAGCACTCCTGTGATAAGTCTCATCTTGGATCTCACCAGGAACTTGGTTGAGCTTAATCATGAATCATGAATAAATGTTTGCACAGTATGGAGAATCCTGTATATAAATAACACCATGTGTTTTTATGACAAAAGAAAAAAAAAGAGTTATGAAAATGGAAATGAGAACAGTGGCTTAGAGCACAATATGGAAGTGGTTAATAATCTGATTTGTGGTTGTGATTTCCGAGCATGAGGCTTTGGCTGTGCATTGACGGTAAACTGGGCATTCCTGGGTGGGAATTGAGAACAACCTGCTGAGACCCAGATGTACACAGGGGCAGTGGGAGCAAGCTGTACAGGAGGCTGCCCTCTCTGGCTGAGGCAGCTTTGCAAGCCTATCTTTCAATCTTCATGTGGTCTGTTCATACATGCATGCTGTTAACTCTGCGCCATTGAGGCATTGTACACACAAACCACATAGAGGAGCAAATTGTCAGGCACAAAAAGGGTTAAACTTGGTATACTGTCTGTAGACTCTCCATGCAATGTGGCTTCAAAGGGTTAAACTTGGTATGCTGTCTGTAGACTCTCCATGCAATGTGGCTTCAAAGGGTTAAACTTGGTATGCTATCTGTAGACTGTCCATGCAATGTGGCTTCAAAGGGTTAAACTTGGTATGCTGTCTGTAGACTGTCCATGCAATGTGGCTTCAAAGGGTTAAACCTGGTATACTGTCTGTAGACTCTCCATGCAATGTGGCTTCAAAGGGTTAAACTTGGTATGCTGGCTGTAGACTGTCCATGCAATGTGGCTTCAAAGGGTTAAACTTGGCATGCTGGCTGTAGACTGCCCATGCAATGTGGCTTCAAAGGGTTAAACTTGGTATACTGTCTGTAGACTCTCCATGCAATGTGGCTTCAAAGGGTTAAACTTGGTATGCTGTCTGTAGACTGCCCATGCCATGTGGCTTCAAAGGGTTAAACTTGGTATGCTGTCTGTAGACTCTCCATGCAATGTGGCTTCAAAGGGTTAAACTTGGTATGCTGTCTGTAGACTGTCCATGCAATGTGGCTTCAAAGGGTTAAACTTGGTATACTGGCTGTAGACTGTCCATGCAATGTGGCTTCAAAGGGTTAAACTTGGTATGCTGTCTGTAGACTGTCCATGCCATGTGGCTTCAAAGGGTTAAACTTGGTATACTGGCTGTAGACTGTCCATGCAATGTGGCTTCAAAGGGTTAAACTTGGTATACTGGCTGTAGACTGTCCATGCAATGTGGCTTCAAAGGGTTAAACTCGGTATGCTGTCTGTAGACTGTCCATGCCATGTGGCTTCAAAGGGTTAAACCTGGTATGCTGTCTGTATACTGTCCATGCAATGTGGCTTCAAAGGGTTAAACTTGGTATGCTGTCTGTAGACTGCCCATGCAATGTGGCTTCAAAGGGTTAAACTTGGTATGCTGTCTGTAGACTGTCCATGCAATGTGGCTTCAAAGGGTTAAACTTGGTATACTGGCTGTAGACTGTCCATGCAATGTGGCTTCAAAGGGTTAAACTTGGCATGCTGGCTGTAGACTGTCCATGCAATGTGGCTTCAAAGGGTTAAACTCGGTATGCTGTCTGTAGACTGCCCATGCAATGTGGCTTCAAAGGGTTAAACTTGGTATGCTGTCTGTAGACTGCCCATGCAATGTGGCTTCAAAGGGTTAAACTTGGTATGCTGTCTGTAGACTGTCCATGCAATGTGGCTTCAAAGGGTTAAACTTGGTATACTGGCTGTAGACTGTCCATGCAATGTGGCTTCAAAGGGTTAAACTTGGCATGCTGGCTGTAGACTGTCCATGCAATGTGGCTTCAAAGGGTTAAACTTGGCATGCTGGCTGTAGACTGTCCATGCAATGTGGCTTCAAAGGGTTAAACACGGTATGCTGTCATTTGAATAAACTTCATATGTAGGATTATCTTTTTTTTTCTGAGAATGACTTGTCCTTTTAACTTTTTAATGAGGATCTCTCCACAATACATTGAAGAATGTAAGGGCTGCGTAATACATGTCACTGTTGAAATCAAAGAAAGATTGTTTCAAAACATCATTTTTGAAACTTTGTTTTTCCAATGTTGATTCTCAAGGTGGCCTTTGCTGATTGAACAGTTATCTCTAATGGGGTGTGCTCATACAGTATCTACTATAAAGCAGGCATCATTTTTATAATGTTGTTTGGAACTTGGTTCTCCAGCATTGATACTCGTGATGACGCATTGGTAAACTCCGGAAAAGGATTCTTGTACTTTTATGTGAATGTGTAACATCTCATGGGTTCTTTTGAAACTTGTTTAAACTTGTAATTTGGAAACTGGATTTCCCAACATTGCTTGTCATGATGACATGCTTGTGCAATTAATGGAGGATTTTTCTTTGGTCAGCTGCATCTCAACCTGTGCCCAGAGATAGAGATCCTTCTTCTTTTGCACTTACTTTAAACTTGAAGGCTCTTACAGAGATCTTGGTTTGTTGCATTTAGTGTTCATGGGCAGATGTCCATTAATGCATTCTGGGGTCACATCTGAAGACACACCAATGAACTCCTTATGTTTTAAACTGAGAAGTATGATTTCCAAAAGGATGTTTCTAAATTATGCAGAACACGCTTCTACTGATAACGTTTTCCAATTTCTGATTGTAGGCTAGGAGAGGGAGCAAGTTGATAAATACCCCCATGGGCTCATGATCTGTCTTCTAGGTCACTAGGTCTGGAAAGCTATTTGTGGTTTAGAGAGCTCCCTCGTCCGCCCGGCGCTGGCCAAGTTCATTCTTGGCGAGAGAGTTCTGGTTTCTCAGGGGGTACTCCATCTGCTGTGTTGATGACACAGATTGCTTCCTTGTCTCACCAGTCATTATCAATTGTGAGTTTGACTTGCCACTCTCTTACCATGCATGTCTTATTTCCAGGGTAGTGGATTTAAACAAAACATGGGCTAGGGTTGAAATATGGACTTAATTTACATGTTTTTGTTGATTTTCATCAATACATCAATGATGTATTTGATTTATATCACATATTTCCTGTTTCAAATCACATTTTAAGTATGATCATGTATGTGCCATGCATGCATCTTGGCACCAGTAATGCTAACAAGCTCCCAAATAGAATTTGTAGTCTGGCGCACAATGAAGTAATCACTCTCTATTCAATTTAGATCGCCAACCCTGCATATTTCTATTGCATCCTAGGTTTTATTGTACGCATTATATTTCATTGAGACTGAGGTCCCGTCAAATATCCCAAACACAGTCACTTTCTGCAGATTGCAAGTCAAGGGTTTAAATTGCATTGTTTTTCATTTTTAGGTACCTGTACCATACACAGCTTCTATGCATGTCATTGTAATATTGCAGGGGAAAAATGTTGATCTCCTTGGCCTAGGAGGTTTTAGAGACAAATTTATGTCACAATTATTTCCTCTGGACTGCACAGGAAATATTACACTTTGTCTCATGACTTTTTATACTGTAGGTGAGATGTCTGGTAAATTTTGTAGAGAATGTTCAATAGAAGTGCAGAAGTGCAGAATGGTTCTGCCGTTTTAATGGGTGCCATCAATGTACCAGTGTTTTTATGCTGCTTTAGAATCATACATGTACATCCTGGGTTCTCTAGTATTGATGTATTGTAATGTAATAAGTGTGACTCCACATTAAGTATTGCAGGAAGTCAATGTACAACCCTAAGTACCAACCACACCCTGTACTGACTGTGTGAATGATTATAGGTAATGGTTAGAACTGGTCATGATGACAAGCTGTATTCATGGCAGAATCATTCTGCAGTCATTGCCAGGATCCAGATTTTGTTTACAGACGGTTGATCCCTGCTGTGGTGTCCCCAAGGCAAGAAAAAGGGAAATTCTTGCAGGCACCACCACTGAAGTGTGTGCAAAGTAATACGATAATGCACAACATTTTGCATGAATGTGTTTCTATACCCTGCAAATTTGATAAAATATAACTAAAACCTGACCCTAACCCTAACTCTAACCCTAATCCTAATTCTACCCCTGACCCCAAAACTGAAACCTAGGCCTACTTTGTGCCATAAAAGATGATTTTGAGGTCATTGTCAAATCGGTGTTGTAGCGTTTGCTGGTGATTGAATGAGTGCATGCATGCATTGATGGACCCAACACAAGATTGTGATATTACACAGTATATTGCAGTGGTGTTGATATGTACACTTCCTTGTTTAAACTCATAAATTTAATCTTCAGATATTTAAGGCAATTCCTTCCTGGTATCCTGCCTCAACAGTAAAACGGGCTAGTTCTTGAAATCAATAGTGTATAAATTCTCTCCTCTATATATGCATTGGCCAAACTGAAAATTTGATTTCCAATGACGTGCACATGTACAGCATACACACATTTCATTGCCAAGGGTAGTCAAAGAGTTAATGCGCTGAACATTTCTTCATACTTGGGTACTTGAGGTACAGTCCATGAATATTCAGGAAGCAGAGGAAATCCTAGCCAGCGATGTTTCCATTCCATAATTCAGCTCTCGATCCAAGCATTTCCGTGTGAAGAGGCACCTAATTAAGTGTGGTCAGATCATCAATTAGGGCTCAGATATCACATCTGGTTTCCCTCATGATGAACCGCAACAGTTCTCTTCCTTCTTGTTACAGAATACAGAGCCATTTGCTTGTGTTCATTTGGTCGGCAGCACATTCTACTTGTGTTGTCATTTATATTCTTGTGTTGTCTATTTTATATGGTAGGCTTACTCTATCACCTTGAATACATGGTGTTGTCTCTTTTACATGGTAGGCTTGCTCTACCACCTTGAATACATGGTGTTGTCTCTTTTATATGGTAGGCTTGCTCTACCACCTTGAATACATGGTGTTGTCTCTTTTATATGGTAGGCTTGCTCTACCACATTGGATACATGGTGTTGTCTCTTTTAAATGGTAGGCTTGTTCTACCACCTTGCATACATGGTGCTGTCTCTTTTATATGGTAGGCTTACTCTACCACCTTGAATACATGGTGTTGTCTCTTTTATATGGTAGGCTTGCTCTACCACCTTGAATACATGGTGTTGTCTCTTTTATATGGTAGGCTTGCTCTACCACCTTGGATACATGGTGTTGTCTCTTTTATATGGTAGGCTTGCTCTACCACCTTGAATACATGGTGTTGTCTCTTTTATATGGTAGGCTTGCTCTACCACCTTGCATACATGGTGTTGTCTCTTTTATATGGTAGGCTTACTCTACCACCTTGAATACATGGTGTTGTCTCTTTTATATGGTAGGCTTGCTCTACCACCTTGAATAAATGGAATTTTGTCTATAGCACTAGTTTACAATGCTCAAATATGTTAATACATTTCTCAGTGGATTATTCTGTTAAAACTGCCATCTTGGCTCCTTTCGTAAAGCAAATTCTTGTTCATTCTAATCACTTCAATTAATATAACCTGGTGTATTCATGGTATTCATGGTTCATGGTATTCATGGTATTCATGGTTTAAAAATGGCTTGTTCCTTTGTAAACAATCAAGCTCAAAAGTAAAAAAAATCAAGCTCTAAAGTAAAAAAAAAACACCCCAAAACTGAATTGAAAAGTGTTTAAAATGTGTTTAAAAATGTTGAAATAAGTGGTAATCAAACTCTGAAGAAGATGAATGCCCTAAATCATTCGTTTTTAATTAATTACTAACAAGTGAGTGGCGATTTCTTTTTCATTATTGTCAGACAGCTAATACATTATATGAAATATTTTAAAAAACATGCACATGTACCTACAATACAAACATTGTGTGTGCCAACATTTGTGTTAGATTGGCATGCCGTTACAGAGAAATGAAGGGGGGGGGGGGGGGGGGTTGGTCGTTCATCATTACTGGATACTATGTGTAAATAGGAACAAAGCCTGGTTTCACACTGTTCTGGAAACAAAAATAATTTCTCTAATTTAACTGCTTTATGGTTGCCAAGTGTCCTTCCCCAAAAGATACCAATGTCAACTTGTTTTAAAGGTAGCCTGTTCCTCTTGCAGACCTAAAACTGAAAGTTCCCTGACTTTGTCGTCATTTGAGAGAGAGTGGCTATATAACCTTTCCCTGAAATCGACAAAGCGTAATATTGGGTTTTGAGGAAAAAAATCTTTGATAATTGATCTACCTTTTTTTTTTGGTACCACAAAAATAGTCAAATCCATTGAAAACTACTTTAGACTTTTATTTATTCTACAGGAGTTATTATAGTACCTCTGACCTTAAAATTTCACAGTTGGTATCCCAAAGATACGTGCTAAATATGTGCAAACTTTCAAGAAGTTTGCAGATGTTTGTAAAAGGGACAGGCCATCTTTCAGAACTTTGTCAATATTTATATAATTGAGTGCAAGCAGTAGTTGAATTATTTAACTACCGCTGAGAATCACATTTGTGGAAATACCTTGGAGAAATGTTGTTTGAGAAGGATTTTTACTAAAAGTTGTTATTCTGCCTCTGAAGTAAATATTTATACCACATGACACATTTCATGCACCTGTGGCACCTTTTTAGTTACAATTCACCTTTCCAGTGAAGACACAATGGCAGTGCTCGTGAGCAACCAGTTATGATCGATGTTTTCCCTTTGTCAATCATTAGTGTGACGCACACTTTACACATGAAAAATGGCTGGGCACTCCAAAATAATCTTGTTTTCGGCTGTGAGTGCTTGCCTTAAAATTTTGGAGCCAAGGAGTTAATGCATGCATGCACAATGACATCATGAACATCGTAGCGCTGAAGTATAATAAAGTCCTTGTTCTCGAGGAGTTAATTTGGCTGGTGACGTAGCCGTGACCCGAGGCTAGATGTACCGTATACACTGTACATTAGAGGAGCTCTGGCCCTTGTTGGCATAGGGTTTGTGCAGTTTCTCCTGCACTCGTGCAATCACAACGCTGGACAAAGTGACTAAGCACCCTTTGTCATCCCTCAGAGAGAATGAGAGATAGTGTGTGTGTCCAGATGTACAAGTACATCTAGTTGTCTTTGTAGTCTAACAGCAATGAGCAACTTGTATCCTGGAATTTATGGTCTATGTGTAGGTTAGTGCTTGGTGGGAAGAGAGAGAGAGAGAGAGAGAGAGAGAGAGAGAGAGAGAGAGAGAGAGAGAGAATGCACTGTTTCCAGATGTAGTTGTCTTTGTATTAGTCTAACAGCAATAAGCAACTTATTTACTGGGATCTACAGTAACTGCCAGACGACCTGTTTAAATACATGAGAAAGACTCTGACTCTGACACTCAATCCCACCGCTGCCACTAATCACACTCTACACATACAGTCAGGCACCTGTTGCTATCAGCCTGGCCAGAAGGTGGAAATCTGAATTGCTGTAGGGGTGTGCTAGGATTTCCTCCAGCCCTCCCCCCTGTCAACCTGGGGGACCCAGAAGCCTCCAACGCAAGCATTTTCCCACCGGTGGCGCTGCGCTAAGACTCTGAGTTAAGTCGATGAACTTATCGCGAGTCTTTATGCCCTCGTTCAGCTGACGAATTGCGGGTGATGTGTCTATTTGGTGCTTAGGGAGATACGTGCCTGAATCATGTGGCGAGTTGGTGCAGAAGGCGCATGATACTGAAAATGTTTGTAGTTGTGAAATCTAGCCACTTGGCCCAATCTTAGCTGTAGAGCGAAGAGATTTCCTTCATCAAATGACTCTGTTGTATTATTAAGATCATCACTTTTCGCACAAATACTTTGATGTTCCCTATGTAGTGATGTTTGAAGGAACACCACAACTGTATTCACCTGTTTTGTCATAGAAAAGTTATGTTCTTGTTTTCAAGGTCTTTGAATGTAGACTATTAGAAAAACCCTTGCCATTTTGGGATACAGTGTAGGAGAAGCAGAAAATTAGAACACCTGTCTACTCGAACTTGCTATCAGAGATAGGGACAGGGGCGCAATTTTGAAATGCTCTCACGTCTCCATTCTCATGGCGTAGGAGAAGTCACCAAGAATAAAAGTGCAGCGGCTCATTCAGTTATCAAACTAGGAATCATCGCTGTGGTGTACCAAAGTGACATGATTTTGTGTTGGTTCATGTTTGAGTGCTTGTATATCTCTCCTGTGAACCTGTTGTCCGTTCTTTATAAAGCCGCATGGAGATTGTGCTAACTCAGAAGATTCCTTTTACATGAATTGGAGAGAACAGCATAATCATACCATTAACCAAGTCCTTTGTCAGGATACAGGCATAAGCCTACAGTGACAACTCTTCCAGTCATCCGAGCAGCAAGCTCTGTGCCTCAGCACTGTGGTGTAGATTCATACCTGTATGTACAAGGGACTCCAGAAAGAAGACAAGCGGCTTGGAGAATCTCTCTGACTGTCTGTCACCAATTTGTGATCTCATATTTTGTCAAGAACTCTAAGTCATGGCCTGGTTAAGCTTGACTGTGAAACAGTTTTTTCAATGGAGCGGTTAGCTCTCTTGGTTTGCTTTCCTGATTGTGTGTTTTATGATCCCTTCATCCTCAGCGGCATCTTACTTCATATAATTACTTCACTGTAATTTGCTATAAAGCAAGCTTGTCTTCATAAACAGCTCACACACTGTTCATGTCAGTTGTGAGCTGACTTCAGGTGACAAACTGTCTTCGCTCGGAGGAGCTTGATGTGCAAAGTCAAGTGTCAACCTGATTTGAAATGAAGCTGGAAAAGTGTTTTTTTGCTCACCAGACTTTAAACATCTGTGCCTGCTGTGTACATGAGAAAGATGAGGATATTTGCTGAAAGGTTTAATCCGTTTCCTTCAAATAGTGACAAAGCTTTAACACTGAAACTGAAAACAACAAGAAGAAAAACAGCTCCTCTGGAATTGAGACAATTTTAAAACTCTTTTGGAGCAGCTCTTTGAGTATTTGTTTTATGAGGACGAGGTGTAGACATAATGTCGCAGGCATGTGTGGTAGTAGAAGTAGTAACATTCAACTACAAAGCTGGCGGAGTTGTCATCATGGTTCACCCCACGGTAAGAATCATTGTTCATGCTTATGTATGTCTTGTACAGACTCTTGAGGTCACTCATGTTACCCCAACAGACTATATGTATACTGTACACTTATGAATGAGTTTCGTAACAGTTGCATGTACCTTACACAAATAGAATAATAATTACAGAATAAACATTCTCCAAGAACAAATCAGTTCTAAGAATATTTCAGAAAACTGATTCCATACCAGTATACAAAAAAAAAAAATATGGTCAGCATGCTCAGAGTTATTAGACAAGAACAGTTTGTTCAGAAGATTAAAATTCCTGTAGTTGTGAACAGTTTCCCCTGTGCTGGCTTTGATACCAGTGCAAATCTGCACAATAGGCTTGTGAAGCTTTAGCCCCAGGAACCATTGTATCAGCTTGAGTAGGTGACTGGCCACCTTGTCTTCACAGACCATGCACCTATAGTACTGTACATGTCAGTATCATTGAAGACTGCCGGGGAATACTTTCACAGTGTCATTGTGCCAGTTCTATTGCAAGAATTTCTAGTTGCTTTCGTTGTAGATGGAGGCATCAGAATGCAGGGTAGAGAACCTGTGCATGTAAGTTCACAATTTGTTTTAAATTCATACACTTGCACTGAAGTTGATGTTATAGACACTAGATACTCAGACAGTTTACAGTACAATTCTATGCTGGGTGAAATGATATGGGTAGAATGAAGTCCAAAATGTTCTGCCTATTGTCTAGCAGTATGATTAAATATGACAAGAATGATTGTTTATTAGAAGTTACTCAGAAAGAGGTCAATATCCTGACACGTCCTGTTGAGTATCTCAGAGTATCTTAGAGATTCTAAGAAGTGATAGTGACCTATCTTCCCCCATGCCATGTGATGACAGAGATTCTCAGTGTGCATTGGCCAACTTGCAAACATTACTGCACCAATAATTGCATTACGTTTCAAAGCGTCATAGACTGCGCTATCAGTCTTGCCTTCCACATCATGAGGCCTGTTGCTAGCCAAGAGTTTGGCTGTGGAATATGGGTACACTTTGACCAAGCACTGCAATCACAACCAAGTCTGGACACATATGGCAAAATAGGCGGCAGGTGAAATAGCCAGCTTTTTGGTCGAGAAATGTTCCCAAGAAATCTTGGGCTAGATGGCCAAATGGCGAGCTAATTTTTGAAGCGTCTTCATTAGCCTGAAATTTTCTTGATCCCATCATGCCTCAGCGTGCACTCCCCAGCATGTGGAACCGCTGAGGTATTGTTTATGTTAGGTCTTTATACGTGCTTGAAGACGTATTCACAGCTGGAGATCGCTACCAAAGTGCCCATTACCATTGTGCATGTGCGAACATTGAGATGATCTATGCAACCAGAGTTTCGAGCTTCAAGCTAATGAAGACGCAATGGAAACTTCAGATCAGCAAACTAGCTCGCTATTTTGTCAGATTGGGCTAATGCAGATGCATCTTTAGACTAAGCTTGGATGGCAGCTGGAGAGAGACAGAGAGAGACAGAGAGAGAGAGAGAGGGGGGGAGGGAGAGAGAGGGGGGGGGGGAGAGAGGGGAGAGAGAGGGGAGAGAGAGAGAGACAGAGAGAGAGAGAGAGGGGAGGAGGGAGAGAGGGGAGAGGGGGGAGAGAGGGAGGGGAGAGAGGGGAGAGAGGGGAGAGAGAGGGGAGAGAGATAGAGATAGAGGAGAGAGAGAGAGACAGAGAGAGAGAGAGGGGGGGTAGGGAGAGAGGGGAGAGAGGGGAGAGAGAGAGAGAGAGGAGAGAGAGAGAAAGAGAAAGAGAGAGAGCGAGAGAGAGGGAAGAGAGAGAGGAGAGAGAGGGGAGAGAGAGGGGAGAAAGAGTGGGGAGAGAGAGAGAGAGCGGGGGGGGGGGGGGGGGGGGGAGGGAGTACATGTAGTAGCCTCTGTGTCCAGATGTAGTTGTGGTAGAAGAAGTGCAATAAAAAGAACAGACTCCTCAGTGTAGAAACTAGGCTGGGCTGCTAAATAATGTCTCCCTGATAATTGCAAAACATGTGAACAACCTGAATTCTGGTACACATGTTAGGGGTAATGCACTCTGGTAATGTAAAAAGGCTAAGTATTACATATAGGCAGACATATCATTTTGACTTGCTTGCAACAGTATTATTCTGAAAGATAGCCAGCCTACCCAGCTGTTTGGTCATCCAAACAGGTCTGGCTGCAGTAGACTAATAGTTCATCTCAGACAGACATGGAGAAGAGCTCATTTAGCCCTATCTTTATTAAAGCCAAATATTGACTTGTCATAGTTTGGTTTAGAATATAGCAACAGCCTGGAAATCTTGAAAGAGTGAACGATGTAACGCTCACATTACGTGATCCACATACGTGATAAGTATAATCTTACTTTTACACAGTTTTTAGTGAGATTCAATACAGCACACAAACTCTAGAGCAGTGTTTTGTTTGGCAAGGAGTTAAAGTGGGTACACATGTTGTATACTTTGCACAGAGAACATGTCATGGATATGTAGAGCACATATCAAATGCCTTTAAAAAAAAGATTCTACAGCTAATGATGAGAGCATAGGTTACTGCTGTGCTCAGCGCATGGCCATCTGTAATCTAATATGCTATCAAAGGCTGGCTGACCTGTGCCTGCAATTTATGACCATCCTGTTTATGATTCAATTGCAAAGTGGAAGTGGTACTCAAGGCGCTTGGGTCCCACTCCTCCCCTCTCGTCACCCCCAGCGAAGCAGGGAAGGAAGCCCAGAATTGGGAGAGTGGGAATGAGGAGGAAGCACAAATAGTCTAGTGCCCAGACCCTTGACAGGTCATATTCCTTAACAGTGTACAAATGTTGCATGAGGTTAGATCCTGATGCCTGCAGTGTACATGAAGGCAGTACCAAACCAAGAGAAGGCCCCTTTTACCCTTGTCTTTACTCTAAGCCAAGCAGGGAAGAAAGCTGAGCACTGTGAGAGTGGGAATGAAGGGGATGATGCCAATAGTCTTACACCTAAGCCCTAGTTTAATAAAATAAAATAAAACGGACTAATTTGAACATTGAAGCACCTTATGAGAGATTTGATCCTCTCCTCACCTCCCATCACCTACCATGCGCAAAAAGGATTAAAGCTTAAAATCAGGAGACTCGCTATTGAGCTTGTGCGCTGTGCCCCTTGCATGTGAAATCAATTGGGCGATTGATGTCAAAACACCCATAGACTGCAATGTAGTGCTGTGCCAACTCACATTGAAAGGTGGTGAACAACGTGTGCATCAAGATGTCTCCAATGATGTCACAATACTATGTTTAAAACTTTAAGTGCACCTTTCCTAAATGACCAATTAACGTGTGCATGGTATAAATATGTTTTGCATGCAATCTAACATCAACACACCGTGTTGATAGATGAAATAAGAGGACAGTTCTGCTGTGGAAAAACCGTGTTTAATAGTTGTGCGCTTAAAATACCTTTATCATTTGATTCCTATATAGATACTGCTGTCATATTCAGGAAATGGTTAATCTATAGTCCCATGGTGTTCTCAAAGGATTGCCATTTTTACAAATTCACAAGACCTGTGCCTTGTGATAATAGCATTGTTTTGAGATTACCTTGTGCCCATAGTTCTAACCATGCCTGTCAGAGCAGTCTATATTTCAATACCAATTTCTTGCCTGTGAGATCATTTGATGTTACAACATATTTATTGTTCCAACTATCTGGGAGAATGTGCTTTAAGAATGTGCCACACTATGGTGTACGGGAAGAAATTAGTTGTTGGCTCTATAAATGATTCATGCTGAAATCTTAGACACATCATCAGTATGAAGTTCTAGATATGAACTCGCTGAGGCCAAAGTCAGTGGAGAGAATATTCGAACAATAAGGATGTGAGGGAAGTATCCGATTGCAAAGTTGTGGTCTTTGCAATTTATGAGGCTATTTGTATGGTTGACACTGACCTCGAATGAAGTTCAAAGGTCCTTACGGGTACATTTCTGTCTACATTTCTGTCTATGTTTTGCTTCACTCAGGTATTGTGAACAGTAAAGTATGGCAGTAAGACAAATTAAATGCACAAATCATGGACTTTTTTTTTTAAAAATTGAGTTAAATTCAATTATTCTTATCAACTTAAATTTCATAAGATCTTCATGTGGTACTAAGCATTTACAAGAAAGTTGTAAACCATCTATAGTCATACATTTACAGCATATATTCACCACAAGGTTAATTGTAGATGATAAAGAGTTCAGTTGGTTTAAGTTATTTTTAATTGTCTTGTTCACATTCCTTTCCCTCTTTGTTAATTATAGTGCAGTTTTTTTAATGTACGGTGTATTAATGTGTTAAGAAATTACAGAAGTTTGTAAAAAATGTGGAAAATGAATGAAAATATTGTTTGTATTGATTTTATCTTGATATTTCATTGTCTTTTCTCTTTTGTTTCTGTAAACTCCTTTTCCCTTCTGTGTTCATGTATACCCCACACCTCTGTGTCATGGCACTATCTCACCCCCCCCCCCCCCTACGCACACACATTCTTCCTTACTTTTACTTGCTATCTCTACCACTTCTACCTCTACTTCTTACAATTCCGTCCACTATGTCAACCTTTCATCTCCATTACCACCTTCAACACTACCACCACCACCACCACTACCACTACCACTACCACTACCACCACTACCACCACTGCTACCACCACCACCACCACCACCAACGCCACTATCACCACCACCACCACCACCTCCACCACTACCACCAACAACAACAACGACACCATGACCATGACCTCCACCTCCACCACCACCACCACTACCCCCACTACCACCACTACCACCACTACCACTACAATCACCATCACTACCACCACCACCACTACTATCATTAACACCACCACCATCACCACTACCATCACTACCACCACTACCACCACCACTACCACCACCACTACCACCACCACTACCACCACCACTAACACCACCACTACCACCATCACTACCACCACCACTACCACCACCATTACCACCACCACTACCACCACCACTTCCACCACCACTACCACCACCACTACCACCACTACCACCACCACCACTATCACAATCACCACCACCACTACCACCACTACCACCACCACCACTATCACAATCACCACCACCACTACCACCACTACCACCACTTCCACCACAATCACCACCACCACCACTACCACCACCACCACCACCACCACCACTACCACCACCACTACCACCACCACTACCACCACTACCACCACAATCACCACCACCACCACCACTACCATCATTAACACCACCACCACCACAATAACCACCACCACCACCACTACCACAACCACTTCCACCACCACTACCCCTTGACTCGTTCTGGCCCCTATCCCTGGCCTGTCTTCCCACAGCCCCAGGTAGAAGCAGGGTACTCGTACCCTCCTTCGGCAGCCCCCCTACGGTCAGACCCCCACACTCCTGGCGCCGCCATCAGGCCAGGCTACAAGGACAACATGGTGGCAGAGAGAAAACCTCCTTGTAAGTATTCAACCAACCCATACAGCAATCTTTATTCACTTCAAAGGTCACATGATCACATGAAGGAAACTCTCTAAATGACAAAAGTTGTTGAAATAAATTCTGCTATGATAAAATGGGTCATGTAATTGTTACATTGTACCTTTGCTATCCCTTACCTGTAAGTACATGTAGCACATATTTATACTTGTGCTCATTGCACAACAGTACTGTGGTGATATAGTCACATGCTGTGTTAACATGTTGTTTTTTGTTCTAAATGTTATTATTTTAGAGTTTCTAGAATCATTTCTCACAACTTCTGCACATACCGATTCTCACATTAGCAATGAACAAACAGGCAGTAGTTGTCCCAGCAAATATGTCTGATATGTTGGTTATGCGATACAATGTTGAGATCTTAATCCAAGAGGCATGGTGCAAGGATAATTTATCTTGACAGTTAATGCACGTGACTAACTAGATACGTGATTAAATGCCCCTAGACTCATCAAGGCAGCCTACTCGACTTAATTAGTTGTTACTGAAATGTTAATGTTGAGCTGATGTGGAGTATGTCACTAGGAGTTTTCTAATGGTGTCAGATACGTGGTTAGGAAAATTAAGATGATCATTTGACATTGAAACTAAAGAGAAGGCTAAACAACAGGAATGCACGTCCTTCATGATATATTCATGACACTGATTTGCCAAGAGAAGCAAAATATGAACAGTGCTGTGCTGTGTCAGTCACCTTAGCATTAGTTTTAGTTTGTGTTAGTCATCTTAACACTGATTTAAGTTTGTGTTATTCACCTTAGCACTGGTTTTGATTTGTGCTAGTTACCTTAGCACAAGTTCTGGGTTATGTTCTAGTCATGTGACGATTAGTATTCAATGATGTCAGTCACCTAAAACGTTAATTGGCTATGCTACTCAGATTACTGTAGCACTAGCATGTGCGAGAAACCTTAATGTTTGTTATGTTCTAGTACTAACGATTAGCCTCAGCATGCAAAAAAGGCCACAAAAATTATTGGAACATCCGACATGAAGATATGAATATGGCTTGCTTTTGAAGTCACCTAAGCACTGGTACTGGGTATGCTAAATGCTTGTAAGCCACTGCTGTCATGAGCCGTCAGTGCCAGGGCTATGTAGCGCCCTCATCAGGAGAGGAGACGTGGGTCCTCCCCTTGTGCTGCTGTGCTAATCTGGTCGTGGGCGAGGAGGAGGGGAGAGTGCCACCTGCAATTTCCCTTGACAAGCCTCACCCGGCCTCGCAGCTTATGCTATCCACTGGGGCCATTTGGTTTCAATAGCACTGGCATGCCTGTAAGTGTGTCTTGCTTGCAAAGAACGTAAGAGAATCGTCTCTGTAGAATACAAACACAAAGAATTATGGAAATGGACCTTGCATTGGATGCTTTAATGTACATATCAGCTCACTCGATTGGAAGTGCGCTCTTTTATGTGAATTTTAAATGTGTCTTTCTTTATGTTTCTAGAATATATACATAGCTCAAAGAAGCTGTGAGTAGTCCGAGCCTTAGAGCAGGTATTGCACAAGTCTTGAAACTTGGCATGAATCAGCAGTACACCCTTATCATAATGTGTATGAAATCTCACTCATAGATTCATAAACCTTTCTTAGGAAAAGAGAAGGGCTATCCCAGCTTGGAACACCTCATTTTGTAGTGACAAAAGCTGTGAAAAGCTGTCTGCTATTGCGTATTGTCTCAGGTCTCTAGGCTTCATGGACCGATAGGTTTTGGATGGCCTGTCAAGAATCTACTCAATATCTATCTATCAATGTAATTCTGCTCAAAGTCAGTTTCCAGTTTTATAATGAGAGGGAAGTTTTTGAACAATGGATTTTTACCATATAAGGGAAAAAACTTACATGTAAAAGGGCTACCTTGTCTTCAGTGCTCAAGGTGACATTCATGTACATGTACATTACCTTATCAAAACATTACAAAGTTAAAAGAAACTCTCATACAAAAATGTGTATTGAAGCAGAACTTTGTTGGTCAACATAAAGGCTGAGATTAAACATCCGTTTTTTAAGGGTTGGTACATGAATTTGCAGAGAAGTTCCATAAAATTGCATTTAGTCCAATTTAAACTTCCTGCGGTCTGCTCTGTAAGAAATCAAGATCAAGAACTCACATGATGTGGCCTAGACAGGGTGTTGTAGGCTTCTAGCTGTGAGAAGCAGATATGAGTGTATGAAGGAGAAGATGAACAGAACTGTGACATCACTCCGATATCTGAAGTCACTATACATTACCTGCACGCATCTCACCCACCCCATTTCAGACATAATGTGAGCTGATAATTAGGTTCAGCCCTGGTCCAACCCCCTTCCTGCCCTCCACTAATCTCATTTCTCTTTCCCCCTTGGTCTATACATCACCCCAAATTTTTGAAGATTAACATGAGGAGCTTTGGCAGGGAACCCACATATGTTATCTTCTGTGAGCTTGGCTCCATGTGATATGTGGTACGCTCTGTGGCAGAAGGGTGCTAGATTCACTCTAGTCGCTATGGTTTATAACACGGTTTAATTCAAATTAAATTAGATAAAACCATGGTCCCAAATCATAGTAAAATGGTATGAATTCAGGACCCTTTGCCAAATTCACACGTTTATTACTGGATGTTTTAATTAGGGTGTGCGTCTGTGCGCTAAATCCAGCACACCTAAACCATTTTTATGCCATGAAATCTACATAAAGCGTGGTCTGAAATTAAACTAACTCTCTGAGTTTGAGCCCTTGATACATTGATTAGAGCAAGCAAATAAATCATCAATGCATCATTCTTTCTTTTCTTGGATTTTCTCCTCAGCCTGTTTCTGGATTAAGATGTTGCTGCTTTATATTACTAGTATGTATGAATGCATCATTTTGCCTGTCTTTATCTCCTCCCTCCTTCCCCTTCTTGGCCTTCTTGCCTCTAGTTGTGCGAGACCCCCTCACCCTATCGGTGGACTTCATGGTGAGGTTTGTGGGGCAGATTGCAGCAGCTCAGGGTCTGCAGCACTCCCAGGAAGATCACCTTGATCTCATCCAGGCAGTCGACCAAGCACAGGTCAGTACAGCCTTGCATTGGGTTTCAGTCCTTTCTCAGTCATCTCTAGCTCTCATTGTCACCCTCTCTTAGCACAGGGAAAGAAGGGTTTAGTAAGTTTGCTTTTGCTAATATTGTTATTGGTCTGTGTACTCTGACAGCTTTTTTTCACCCTGTACAGAGAATTATTCTTCTCTCTGTACAGGGTGATTTAAGATGTCAGAATCGACAGACCAAAATGCATTTGCTCCCATTAAAACAATATGATATTATTTTTATTTCATGTTCATTTCAACTTAAATTATTGTTTTCTTTGTATTTTACGTCATCTCTAGTCTCCAATATATTTATGTTAAGTTCACTAAAGCTGAAGGTGAAAGTTAAGGAATTGATGTAGTGTATCCCTTTTTTCAGGCAAAACTAAAGTTTTCGATACAGTAATGAAAAATACAGCATATAGATCATATTTATAATATTTGTTCATATTTATAATATTTGAAATGTAACAATGACATTGGATTTACGTAAATAAGGCATGAAGAACATACTATTTGTTGCTTGCGTCTCATCCTCATCTTATTTGTCACATGCAAAATAACAGTTATGATGATATACCTTATTTGCCTGTATGATGATGTCTTACAGCAAAGATGATTAGATACTTCCATGCATGGAGCATTAATCTGATTAAGATTAGATTGTGATGCTCCAAAGAACATCACCTTTAATGAATATAGTATAGAGGCACGCATTTTTCACCCCCCCCCAAAAAAAAAGAAAAAAAAGAAAAAAAAGAAAAAAAAGAAGAAACTGCAGGGTTGTGTCAAAGTTGTTTTCTACAAGTAGACGTAAAGGATGACCAATAGCATATTTATGTCTTTCTTTTTTCTTTTTTTATTAGATGGACGGCCAGTTCAAGCTGGCTGAGAGTGACCAGGACTTTGTCACCCTCAACCTATCCAAGTACGGCATGAAGATCCTGGAGAAGCCCCCCCAAGACAGATACCTGGCTCAGCCTGGAGTCAGGCCACCACAGGTCAGTTAGTAACTGATAGACAGGTCACCACAGGTCAATTAGTAACTGATAGACAGGTCACCACAGGTCAATTAGTAGCAGAGAGTCAGGTCACCACAGGTCACTTAGTCATGGGCTCAGTTTAGAGTCTGGCCATCACAGGTCAGGCTCCTGGTTCAGTCTAGAGTCAGGCCACTACGGGTCAGCTAGTAACCAAAAGTCAGGTCACTACAGGTCAGTTAGTAATGTGAGAGTCAGGTTACCACAGGTCAGTTAGTAATGTGAGAGTCGGGTTACTATAGGTCAGATAGTAACAGAGCGTCAGATGGCCACACGTTTTAAATTAGTTTTTTTAAACCTTAACATACTTTTACCCTCTTTTGTGGTAAATTTAAATGTATGATTGAGAATCTTGTTTTAAGAGCAATATATAATTGTTTGGGGAAGAAGCTGTGGATTGATTGATAATGCAGATATCAAACCATGTGCCCTTTTTTTCTTAAAACATCACAGGTAGTCCGACGGAGACATGGACTTGTAGAAATAATCCGAGCCGTTCATTACGAAGACAGCCTCGGGAGGCAGCTGATGGCCGTCAAGCTTGGCCAGGAGGGAGAAGAAGTCTATGACTGTTTACTGTTTGAATGTACTCACCAAGTAAGAACTCTATCACACCACTACCAACAAAAAAACTTTATAATGAAAAAAGGCAGCTTGTGACTACCTGGGCCATGTTGCATACTTTAGTTTTTAACTATTGTAACTTCCATTGATGGTAACTGTTATAACAACAGCAGTAAAACTGAGAGCTCATTGGCTGCTATCATGGTAATTACTATTTATGGTAAGTAATGACAATTCGAGGTAAATATGCAACAGGGTCCAGAAAGGAGAAGTTTATATGAGTAATGCTTTATCTGTGAATGTGTTATCCTGGCAAGAACATGTTAAATCTTAACCCTATATAGCTGGGCTATATGAAATCACATGATTAGGGAAGCACAAACATACCACTGCTGCCACCAACTATGATTGTGTTGTGAAAACAACACTGGAGGGCAGCTACAGCTTACTCTCGATACAACGAGCACGGATATAACGAGGTTTCGTTATAACGAGAGAAATCTCTCGGTCCCAAAATGTCTACATGCAAACCTATGGTGCAACACGTCGCTTACAACGAGCACGGTTACAACGAGATTTCGTTATAACGAGCTTATTCTGTTGACCCCAATACAAAGAAAAACATAACAATTGCGTCCCGTTACAACGAGTAAGGAAAAATCGAACTTTATAATGAAAAAAGGCAGCTTGTGACTACCTGGGCCATGTTGCATACTTTAGTTTTTAACTATTGTAACTTCCATTGATGGTAACTGTTATAACAACAGCAGTAAAACTGAGAGCTCATTGGCTGCTATCATGGTAATTACTATTTATGGTAAGTAATGACAATTCGAGGTAAATATGCAACAGGGTCCAGAAAGGAGAAGTTTATATGAGTAATGCTTTATCTGTGAATGTGTTATCCTGGCAAGAACATGTTAAATCTTAACCCTATATAGCTGGGCTATATGAAATCACATGATTAGGGAAGCACAAACATACCACTGCTGCCACCAACTATGATTGTGTTGTGAAAACAACACTGGAGGGCAGCTACAGCTTACTCTCGATACAACGAGCACGGATATAACGAGGTTTCGTTATAACGAGAGAAATCTCTCGGTCCCAAAATGTCTACATGCAAACCTATGGTGCAACACGTCGCTTACAACGAGCACGGTTACAACGAGATTTCGTTATAACGAGCTTATTCTGTTGACCCCAATACAAAGAAAAACATAACAATTGCGTCCCGTTACAACGAGTAAGGAAAAATCGAGACATGAAAACACCGGCACCGCAAGGAGCCAGACGCGCATCTTGTAATACACGTCCACACAACGCGAGCATATGCACAGTTTCTAATACATCACTCCTTCGTGATCGCACAGCGTGCATTGAAAGCACATGGTTTCCAAGTCCGATGCCATCACGGCAATACGGCGCGTGCTGAATTGGGGGTGCACAGTTTCTGATACATCACTCCTTCGCACAGCGTACGTATATTGAAAGCACATGGTTTCCAAGTCCGATCCCATCACGGCAATCAATGACACGGTGCGTGCTGAATTGGGGGTGTGTCTGATGAGCAGCGATTGATTGGGTTTCTTGACAAAAACAAATGTGATCTCGGACGGGTGAAGAATATTTCACACACTAAAATATGACAACGAAAGATTTGAAGTGATAATAAAATATTCTTCTCGAAATTAGAATACCGCTGGAAATCATCACGATACAAAATGAAATACACGTATAAGCACCCAGGGCAGAACCCCCTCGTAATAATTTTGGAATGACCCACAAAGAAAGTGCCGATCATAACGGTGTTGGTACGTCGTTGTGCAATAGCTAACAGACGAGCGAGACGCTCTTATCTAACTCCACCTTCCCCTCATTTCCCGGCCGTTCAACCCGTTGCGCCGCCTGTTCTCTTGTTTGTCCAAACAACGAAATCGCATGTTTTCTTGTCCAGCAGATTACGATTACAATTGACTTGTTAATTTAATGCAAAATAACACCCATCGTGTCGGGAATGGTCTATGATTTATTGAATGCAATTATTTATTAAAACGTCAAAAATATATCAAGGTAGGATGATGTGTTAAGCAAAAATAAATCCCCTTTTCAGTTTGAAAACGCATGTTTCCAATCCCTTTTCAGTTAGATAACGCACGATCCAATCCCCCTTTTTCAGTTTGATAACGCATGTTTCCAAGACGGCTATGGATATGAAAACATAGTAAAACACAATGAACATGCAAGCACACATGTTTCAATGTATTTTATTGTTTTTTATTCTGTTTGGATATAATGAGGTTTCGTTATAACGAGGAAAAGGCCCTGGTCCCGACGACCTCGTTATATCGAGAGTAAGCTGTATTAGCATTCAGCTAGCCTAGGACAGGAAGTACTCTTTAAGTGTGCAACCAGGGCCTATCTTATAAAGAGGTTTGATTGATCGCAAATTGACTTATGATCGATATCTATCGTAACCCTGCACATCAGATATAGGGCATTGGAATTGTGATTCCAATATACAACGCTTTAAAATATGGGGCCATAGTAAAGATATTGGGTTATTAGAGTATCAAATTACAGCGATTACAAACCACATCTCCCTTTTGAAACTTTCCTAGAAAAGTAGCTGGTAATTGTAAACCAGGGTTGGAAGGAAGTAGTGCAATAAAATAAACTCCTTCTGAAGCTAGTATGTGCAACCCATATTTCAAAGTGACAGTTTTCTGAGGGTTTTTCTTGTTGCATGGTCCTGTGTAATAAACAATTTCCTTTATTGTAACTCATATATAAAATGTGTCAATCCTACCTAAACTATGACAGAAAGTCTACCGTGACTCATAATTTGATCAGATCTCTCATTCCCTTCTGTTTGGCATTTTGACTTGATACCCTAAAGACCCGGAGCACTACCTTCCAAGAAGTTTTGCTTTTATTAGGTCATAGTCAAAACGGGTTGGGGCCAGAGTAAGTCGATGATAAGTTACATCCATTCCCAAACGTCCCAGCTGTGCTCATATTCCAACATATGGCACATTTTGTAGCCTCTTCTTACATATCCAAGATTCCTAATGTTATTTCTTAGTGTATCATCAAGCTATCACTGATTATTCCCTTCTTCTATCGCTCCCTCCAAAGATACTTGTTACATAAGTCTTTCTGCCTCTTCACCTCTTATGCAGCCTCAGGCGACACAAATCTGCAAGTGCCTGGAGCTGCTCTTCAATGCTGTGTGCCAGTTTACGCCTCTGTAAGGCCCTTTGCAGCTGGGGGACTGCCAATCACTCGTGCCTTAATGCGGCTCAGCCTCGCTGCCGCTCATAGTCTTCCACCTCAGCAGTATTTCACACAGTCGATCAAGTAGTTGTCATCACTGGCTCTGTGAAATGTGTGCTGCCTACAATGTGCCAAACCACAAGGATAGGGAAGATGAGGGGCAAGACCACAAGATGTCAACATGCTTTGGAATTATATTTGAGATATTGCTGCCTTGTCTCACTGGAAGGAGAATTATTATGATTCCTTCTTTTTTTCCTCTCAAACGGCTAATAAGCAATGGAAAACAGTGACTTTTTCTTGTTCCAATAATCAAACATAACATGAACTTCAAATGATGCTGCAATTGATCAAAATCAATTCAGTTGAAATACTTATTTATTGGTATAAGTTTGAGGAAGGAAGGGGTAAGTGGGCTTGGGCTATGGCGTGCTACATATCCCCCTGTAGTCACACATTCATTTCTTGTGTTCACCAGTTCATGACAGGCCCTAGAAGGGTGGCATCAATGTGCGTCACAATTTTTTTTGAGAGTTTTGATAGCGTCACTTGTAACTCTGAATGAGGCAACAAAGCTAACTCTGTGTCATAGATTGTCTTTCTATCTCTGAGTCTTACCTTGTTTCCCACCAGTCTGTGTGAGAATCAGGAATCTGGGTGACTTGTTGAACTAGAAGAGCTTGGGTAAGAGCTGTCATATTTGTATCTTATTTGAATGAATTGACTGAAGTATGATTGATCCATAGTCACATCCACTCTGACACTAGAATATACTCCATGTTACTACAAACTAATGCCTGATTGACAATCATCATTAGAATATAGTCCATGTTACTACTAACTAATGCCTGATTGACAATCATCATTAGAATATAGTCCATGTTACTACTAACTAATGCCTGATTGACAATCATCATTAGAATATAGTCCATGTTACTACTAACTAATGCCTGATTGACAATCATCATTAGAATATAGTCCATGTTACTACTAACTAATGCCTGATTGACAATCATCATCCAATCCTTATATTGTGTCTTGGTGGTGACAGTAATACGATACAAAGCTTCATGCATTCGTATATTCATTTCTTCATCCTTGATGCCCATTAGGATAGACCAAATGCACCCCCCCTCCTCGGTGGTGACAGTAATACGATACAAAGCTTCATGCATTCGTATATTCATTTCTTCATCCTTGATGCCCATTTGGATAGACAAAATGTACCCCCCCCCCCCCAGTTTGTTCTGATGGTTGAAGCCAAAGTGGACTGGTGCCAGGAATGAAATGTAATGTAATGCCTACTGGTTGGTCATTGAATGCTGTGATTTCAGTGAGCAGGGTAACAGCTTCAATGGACCGAGCTATATATTTACTGTATACGCTATATTATATTTCGTAGCGATTTCATTTCATGGATTTTGTGAGCGATTCATTGATCTCATAAAGATATGCACTTAATCACACATGTATCTATTTGCATGTATTTGGGAAATTCACCAACCATAAATTTAGCAACTTGCAAAATGTCTGACAAGTCTAAAATGTGAACACTATCTGTACGTGAGAAATATGGCGTATACAGTACTTTGTCTGCATGATGTGTCACATGATTATCTACCTGTAAATAGGAAAGAGAAGTACTGTAAGTTAGAAGTGTACATATATGTAACTAATATGCTGTATGAAATAGGTGATCATGATGTTGCTACTTAAAACAAATATTCAATGCAGTTGTACTTAGTACATTTGAACAGATAATTATCTATGATTTGTTTCAGTATCTGAAATTAAATAGAGACTTGCTAGATTGTATTTTTTTGTATTAATATAATGTTGCATCCAAGTTATATTTTATGATTTGTCATGTAGATTTGAGTACACATTTTGAAATAATTCAATCAAATTCAATAATCAGAAATGTACAATCAATGCTTGTTAGTGTGCTCTTTCTCTTCTCAATGTGTGATTCAATTGGTTTTGTCTTATCTTTGCTTCTGAAAAGTATTGAAAAGCAATATGTACCAATGTTAGTTACTACTTAGGGTGGGGAGTGGAGTACTTGTGATGTGTCTCAACCTCAGCATTTCATTTATAATATCTCATTACCTGTACTCCCCTACAAACTTTAGCTTAGTATCACAAAAGAAACTAGATGACAGTAAAGTTGAGATTGAGCAAAGCCCATGTTACACTGTACACATTGCATAGGAGCAGGTGTCACTCCACATTCACACTGATGTGAGAAAGGCTCAATGTACTTAGATTACAATGATGATATTTCAAAGTCGGCTTTCTACATGTCTAAAAAAAAATACCCGAAAACACAGAACTCATTAATGTCCTCCAATTGTCATCAAGATGGAAGAATGCAGTTTAGGTTTTCTGAATACAAATAATCATGTATGAGATATCCTAACATGGAATTTTGAATGATGTTTTAAAGCTGGTAATCTAGCTAGGGCTAGCCAGTGCAATGTCACTTTTATTTGAAGCTGATGTAATTTTGTCTGTATATATTTGATTGCCATGATTTTCTGGCAAACTGGCCAGTAGATATTATCTTTACTGTCAATGGCTCTTTATGCTTAAGTAGTGATTGTGTTAAATTGATTTTGATTGATTTTGATATCATAACTTCCAACAAATATGTCTTCCATCTAAAATCAGTTTTATCTATTTGCTAGCTGTTTTCATAAGGCTTGTCAATGCCTTTTATTTTAAATTGGCCAACCAATCTTTAATTTATTGAGTGTGAGATACTGCTTACTTCTAGATGTGTGTCATAATTATTTGTTCTGCATGAAAGTAATGAGCTTGTGTCTTGGGTAGTCACATACAAATGCTAACCTTGGTACACAAACACCAGTGGTTGTTCTGTACACATTAAAGGTGATGTAGCTATTTTGTAGACATTACAACCTAAAGAAGCACAGACATGAATAGATTCAGTTTGTGAGTATGGCCTCTGTATTACAGAGGTCCTGCCTTGGCTGTCTGCAGGTAACCCTTTCTGAGCCAGATGAAATGCTGCTCTATGGGATTTGTGTACATCAGTGGTCTCAACAATGCACATATGGCCCACACAGAGTGAAAGCAAACCCTGGAGATTAATACAATGGAATACAAGCACATCAAATCAGAAAACAGAGTGGCATCAGTTTTTGTCGGTCATATGATAGAGTTGTGAAATCATGAAACTTTATCCTCATGAATTGGTGACCACTAACCTTCATAGGTAGCTCCATTGGTTTGACATGACCTACTGTATGGAATGGCCATTGTTCTTGTGTACCACGCACAAACAAGACAATAACCAAGGCATCACTTGTGTACCTTTGTTTTAGCACACTTACAGGGTGAGTGGTTACACTTTTTAAGCACATAAACTTTCTTATGATATGTCTGATTATGATCCCTACATTTTCATTGTTATGCTTCCATTCAATTTGAATTGATTGAAATTGCAATTCCTTCCACTAGAAGTAAGTTTCCACATCATATATTCCGACAACATTTGTTGAATTATTTTCATTTATATACCTCCAAATTAATCCACTTGCTATGTAGAACTCAGACGATGGATATAAATCCATCGAGGTAGATTGCTTTGAGAAACTTCACATGATCAATCAAAAAGTTGGGATATGTTGATATTCTTACATGGCTCATTGTCCATCAACTGCATCCCAAAGACCTGCAATAGATCTTACACAATTGTACCAAGTGATCGATTGATTGATTGATTGCACAACGTTGCAATGGAAACATCTCACTACATAGGGAAAGTGAGAGCAAATGAGATCCATAAAGTGATCTTCTTTTTCTTTCAGTATGCAGAGACTATTAACAAAATGGCCTGTTCTTGCAGATATTTTCATATCTTGATTAGTGTGTGTTTCTTCATAGATTCATAGGAGAACTCTATTTAGCCAGCCTGGATTGTAAAATAAAGATAAACTTGTTACTCTTTTATAGCATATCATGAATTACACTGTGTTTTTTCTGCGTTTTCATCTGTATTAAGCTTATCAATATGAAGTAAGAATCTTCAGAAAGAGTGTGTGTGTGTTAATATGATAAATGGAGAGAGAGAGAGAGAGAGACAGACAGACAGACAGACAGGCAGAGAGAGAGAAAGAGAAAGAGAGAGAGAGAGAGAGAGAGAGAGAGAGAGAGAGAGAGAGAGAGAGAGAGAGAGAAGGGGGGGAGGGGTGGAGTTAGGGGAAGATCTATGTTTTGTCGGTAGATGGCAGCATTTCCCTGATAGTCGAACTGATATTAATTGGCGGAAAGTCTTACTACTAGGTGTTAAAAAAACATTTGACATTGAAATAAAATGTCACAAATGTACATCAATTTTCTTTTTGATGTGTCAATTTGAGCTTGATTTGATTTGAAACGGATTTTTTTTATATGATTTCAAAAGTGTCATTTTTGTTCTGTTGTTACACCTAGTACTATCAACAATACAGCAGATACGTATAACCATCTTTCTAATTGCACTGGTAAGTATGTGTGGGTATGTATGTGGGAGTGTGTGTGTGTGTGTGTGTGTGTGTGTGTGTGGAGGGGATAGGGATGGGGTTGTATATGCCCCCCCCCCCCCCCACACACACACACACGCATTAACACAAACCCCTAAGCTACCTACGCCCCTTGCGGGGACGATGCTTATATTAAAGAATGCACATTTACTATGTCCATGCTCTAACTTAGTGCTCCAAATCCAGGATAAATATGAAGTACGGGATCAATAGAAGTGTTGAATTGAACTTCATGGCCTAGTTCTTTTGTCTGGCTGAATAACCGTCTATCGTACATGTATAACATATATATTCTCCTTTTCACTGATCAAGTAAAATAAGCGTGTATATCTTTGATATATGTACAGTGCTACCAGGTAGTATGAGCATTGCAATAATGAAAACAAACATATTGCCATGACAATAAGCATTATCACCCTTTTATACATACACTGTATCTCTCTTGTGCTAGTGAAGTTATATGCCACATATTAAGCAGAGTAAAGCAAACGCCGGCCATAGGCGTACGTTTATTAGCTCTTCGTCTGCAATCGTTGCACAAATACTCCACACCACTCATCTTTATACCTGACACATGATCGGTAACTTTGCTTTAACACTGATCTTTAACATTGGCATCGCTTTGTTAGAATCGAAAATGAAAACAGTGAATGAAAATGCATCACGCGCTTCATCTTAATCTCAATCAAGCCCCAACAAATCGCTTTTCAAAACCAAAACTGCAAGTAACTGAGAGCCATTGATCAGATGCTCATCGGCCCTGGGTTTTTGTTAAGACACACCTGCTTAGTTATGCACAAGTCACGCTCATCCCAAATTCAAATCAATCTGTGGAGTGATTTCATTGTTGTTCAAGCGGCAAAACAAAGAGAGGCTATACAAGGAGCGAAGCTTGTGTGGTTATATGCTCTACATTGCATGGTATATGTTTAATGAAACTATTTATAGATACTGAAGTTGTAGGGTAACAAGAAAAATGTTGCGGAGGAGAAAAAAAACACATTCGACAGGAAATGAAGTGATGAAGTAAGAGGTAAAGAGCATTTGTCAGTTCTTATCCACCTCACTCATCGTTGGGTCGTCTGTATGTTTCATTCTGTCTAAATCACAAATCCTCAAAGTGTTCGGCCCGAGCATTTTGCTCATTTACAAGAAAAGTCTCTTTTGTTAGTTGTTTCCCTTTGTCAGAGGAGGGCAGAATAGTTAAGGGCGGAAATACAACATGTCGTAAATTTTACGTAACGGACAGTTGATTGTCAATGTTCATGATGAAGCATAGCCAATACCTAAAATGTGGTAGACCTATAACAAACTAAATGTTCGTTTGGCTATTCAAAGTACATGTATATAACTAAAAAGCAAGCTTAATTTACGAAAGTTTGAAGTAAATCTGAGTTCATTTACATTATGTCGCTTGTTTTGGACTGACGTGTCACGTGATAGAGAGATAAGGAGATGGTACAAGTGAGAGGATTAGAGGGAAGGCGAAGAGACGAGAGAGGAGAGAAGAAGGAAGGAGAAGAATCGAGAGAGGAGAGGAGGAGAAGAAACGAGAGAGGAGAGAAGGAGAAGGATAAGAAGCGAGAGAGGAGAGGAGAAGAAGGAAGGAGAAGAGACGAGA
This sequence comes from Arbacia lixula, assembly GCA_963669155.1. Taxonomy (NCBI): domain Eukaryota; kingdom Metazoa; phylum Echinodermata; class Echinoidea; order Arbacioida; family Arbaciidae; genus Arbacia; species Arbacia lixula. The sequence goes on from OZ022586.1 coordinate 123,045, forward strand.
GAGGAGAGAAGAAGAAGAAAGAGAGACGAGAGAGAAGAGAAGAAGAAGGAAGGACAAGAAGGAGAATATGAGAAGGATGATCATGTTAGGAGTGGATAAGCAAGCAATTCAGAATTAGAGGAGAATACGGAAAAATATGAGAAGAAAAGTAAAGAAGAGAGAGGCAATGAAAGGTACGGAGGAAAGAGCAAGGTAGGGAGACGGTAGAGGGGAGCATTAAGAAGTGAGAGGCAAAGAGAGGGGCAAAGATACCTTAGAGGGAGAGAAGAGCAGAGAGAGGCAAAGAGACGGTAGAGGGAGAGTAGAGAAGAGAGAGGCAAAGAGACGGTAGAGGGGGAGAAGAGAAGTGAGAGGCAAAGAGACGGTAGAGGGAGAGAAGAGAAGAGAGAGGCAAAGAGACGGTAGAGAGAGAGTGGAGAAGAGAGATGCAAAGAGACGGCAGAGGGAGAGTAGAGAAGAGAGAGAAAAGAGACGATAGAGGGAGAGTAGAGAAGAGAGAGGCAAAGATACGGTAGAGAGAGAGAAGAGAAGAGAGAAGCAAAGAGACGGAAGAGGGAGAGTAGAAAAGAGAGAGGCAAAGAGATGGTAGAGGGAGAGAAGAGAAGAGAGAGGCAAAGAGACGGTAGAGGGGGAGAAGAGAAGAGAGAGGCAAAGAGATGGTAGAGGGAGAGTAGAGAAGAGTGAGGTAAAGAGACGGTAGAGGGAGAGTAGAAAAGAGAGAGGCAAAGAGACGGTAGAGGGAGAGAAGAGAAGAAAGAGGCAAAGAGACGGTAGAGGGAGAGTAGAATAGAGAGAGGCAAAGATACGGTAGAGGGAGAGAAGAGAAGAAAGAGGCAAAGAGACGGTAGAGGGAGAGTAGAGAAGAGAGGGGCAAAGAGACGGTAGAGGGAGAGTAGAAAAGAGAGAAAAAGAGACGATAGTGGGAGAGTAGAGAAGAGAGAGGCAAAGAGACGGTAGAGGGAGAGTAGAGAAGAGAGAGGCAAAGAGACGGTAGAGGGAGAGTAGAGAAGAGAGAGGCAAAGAGACGGTACAGGGAGAGAAGAGAAGAGAGAGGCAAAGAGACGGTAGAGGGAGAGAAGAGAAGAAAGAGGCAAAGAGACGGTAGAGGGGGAGAAGAGAGAGGCAAAGAGATGGTAGAGGGAGAGTAGAAAAGAGAGAGGCAAAGAGACGGTAGAGGGATAGTAGAGAAGAGAGAGGCAAAGAGACGGTAGAAAGAGAGTGGAGAAGAGAGAGGCAAAGAGACGGCAGAGGGAGAGTAGAGAAGAGAGAGAAAAGAGACGATAGAGGGAGAGTAGAGAAGTGAGAGGCAAAGATACGGTAGAGAGAGAGAAGAGAAGAGAGAGGCAAAGAGACGGAAGAGGGAGAGTAGAAAAGAGAGAGGCAAAGAGACGATAGAGGGAGAGTAGAAAAGAGAGAGGCAAAGAGACGGAAGAGGGAGAGTAGAAAAGAGAGAGGCAAAGTGACGGTAGAGGGAGAGTAGAAAAGAGAGAGGCAAAGAGATGGTAGAGGGAGAGAAGAGAAGAGAGAGGCAAAGAGACGGTAGAGGGGGAGAAGAGAAGAGAGAGGCAAAGAGATAGTAGAGGGAGAGTAGAAAAGAGAGAGAAAAGAGACGATAGAGGGAGAGTAGAATAGAGAGAGACAAAGATACGGTAGAGGGAGAGAAGAGAAGAAAGAGGCAAAGAGACGGCAGAGGGAGAGTAGAAAAGAGAGAGGCAAAGAGATGGTAGAGGGAGAGTAGAAAAGAGAGAGAAAAAGAGACGATAGAGGGATAGTAGAGAAGAGAGAGGCAAAGAGACGGTAGAGGGAGAGTAGAAAAGAGAGAGGCAAAGAGACGGTAGAGGGAGAGTAGAGAAGAGAGAGGCAAAGAGACGGTAGAGGGAGAGTAGAGAAGAGTGAGGCAAAGAGACGGTAGAGGGAGAGAAGAGAAGAGAGAGGCAAAGAGACGGTAGAGGGAGAGTAGAGAAGAGAGAGGCAAAGAGACGGTAGAGGGAGAGAAGAGAAGAAAGAGGCAAAGAGACGGTAGAGGGAGAGTAGAGAAGAGAGAGGCAAAGAGACGGTAGAGGGAGAGTAGAGAAGAGAGAGACAAAGAGACGGTAGAGGGAGAGTAGAGAAGAGTGAGGCAAAGAGACGGTAGAGGGAAAGAAGAGAAGAGAGAGGCAAAGAGACGGTAGAGGGAAAGAGTGGAGAAGAGTGAGGCAAAGAGACGGTAGAAGGAGAGTAGATATAGGCAAAGAGACGGTAGAGGGAAAGAAGAGAAGGGGAGTAGAGAGAGTTTAGAGTTGAGAAGAGAATTAGGAAGAGACGAGAATAATTATAAACAAAAAAGAGAAGAAGAGATATGTGTAGAGTATATACTACACGTGTACTATAAGGGACAAAAGAATAGAACAAAGGAGAAAAATCAAGAGCTAATTACGTGTCATATCATCATTTCCTGTGCTTTAGAATGTGAAACTGAACTATCTTACAAGCCTATGTCTTTAAAACGTCCGCTCGTAATAGAGGAAATGATCATGAAAGGATTGATGCTTTCGAAGTGCAATTTTGACTTGTTTAACTTGTTATGTCAATGTCCATTAAACAAACAAAGGAATCACTTCCTCAATCTCACGTGTACATTTATGTGATCGAGAGAAATTGTTATCAAAATGACTATACGGTATTATGTGATAGCACAAATTACCATCACCACCCTTCACCGTATACTTTACTGTCAATCATGTTGAGTGTGATGTTTGTACCGTCTTCCCAGATACTTTCAAATACTTTTGTGATTGTTGTGCCTCTGTCGTGTCTGTGGGATAAATTAGTGGACAAAATTAACGCTAGTACTGATCATAGTCATATTATGACTCCGACATCAATGAAGTATTATTGGATATATTCAGAAGACAAATATGACTCAATGATACGTAAGATATAGAATTTGTGCTTATGCTTGAAATGTTGTATTTAATTGAGTAGTTTTCAGGGCAAATTAAGCAAAAGTGCCCAACTCAGCCGTTGGCTTTTCTTCAGGGTGGCGTACAAGTAAAAAACATCACACATAATAAATGAAAATTACACAATATCAAAATGACATATTGAAATATAAAAACAAACATATAAAAAGAAGGTATACACACGTAGTCATTTCAAAGAGAAAACATCTACACGTATTAAAGAAACATAAAAACAAATCGTAATTTGCACTCATTGTGCTATTATTGCATGCTTAGATCAGAAGAACTATATGCTTTACAAAAATCAGATATCCACAAAGGCAAGTAAAACGTTGATGACAGTATTAAGTTGATTAAAATTCTAGAAGATTCTAATTTCCTTAGGTAACGAATTTCTCACTTGGCTCCTCAATAAGCAAGATGTTTTTGTTGTTGTATTTGTATGAGGCAGCGGCAAGTCTAATAGCAGGGTTGTTTTCCTAAGCCCATAATTACCAATATTTATAAATATTTACGAGTGATATAGGGAGACATTCCATGTATCATTTTGAGGAATTTTGATAGAACACGACTTTTTTCCTTATTGTCAATTTATCAATTATCAATCTTCAACAAGTGAAATAGTAAATCGGTTGGATATTTTCAATCAAAATCTAAAATAACTCGCAGGGCTCTTTTTTGCAACTTTTGCAGCACTTCCCCAAATATCACTTCAGTAGTCAAGTTTACATTGCATAAACATTTACTGCGCGACATGTAATGACAGGTGTCTTAACAAAAAGTACTTTTGAGAAAACATAGATAAAAGTGCATGTCCATTTTGACAAATTGTCTATTAAGTTTAACTAAAGTTTTATACTAGTCCTGCACGGAAATGTTGTTCTTCAACTCACTAATTACTCTTTGAGTTATATTGGTATCATCATCGTTACAAAATAAGGTTGTGTCTGAAAAAAATATACTAATTTACATCATATTTCTTGTAGCTTGCTTATAAAACAATGTAAATGTTACAATAATCCTAATTATAGTAAATATATGTGTATGTGTGTGTATACTAGTAATATTCGTTTGCATAGACGAGCGTATTTTTTTTTTTTTACTATTGGTAAATATCGCAGTATATTGTACCATTCTATGCGTGCAACCTTACAGTATATCTACCGCCTGCAAGCTGGAAACGCCATTTATTCGCTACATAAAACAAACATATACTGCTCCAACATTCGGGGCATTATTCCATGTTAGGCCTGCGGTGATATCTCAAAAGAATACTACTATCACTTGGGATGCAGCTTCGTGATACTAGTATTGTTTTGAGATCAGCCATTGCCTATATCGTTTAGCCATTGTCCCTAGAGCAGTCTCTATTTGTACCAGCGGATATATCCGTTCAGTGTATACAGCATCATGCGCAGCAAGTAATTAATATTCACCCGATTCGGCCATACGATCATCAAATCGGCAAAACTCTTTATGCGAATTATCATTTAGCGCAAGCCAGCTAGTGTCACCCCGGGCTCGTGGTGGGCCAATGAAGAAAGTATACCTGTATACGAGCGAAACGCACGTACACGACGCTGTAAAGGAATGATCGGCCGTAAAAAGGGATTTGCGAATTGCAGGTGACAACAGTTTCAATTATGCGACACTTAATAAAAAAATAAGATAAATGAACCTTCTGGGAACATTTTTACCGTAGTTGGAAAAAAATACAAGTCATGTATATCCATTGAGTGAAAATTAAGTCACGGGAAAATACTATTTTAAATAAACAGACGGACACACAACTTTGGCCAAATTAGAGTAACGATAATGATGTGGTTTTCATATATTGATATTCTATCATGTTGTGGCATATTTTGGAATAACATACAAAACAAGCGATAGCCTCTGATAACATTGACCGATGTGACAGGTTATCATGCGTAACATGGAAGTTCAAGTGCATCTATGCTCAGTGCACTGTATGGTCTGGGTCGCGACTATAACTGACACACAGGAGCGTGTGTACATCACGTGATATGGCACATCAGTCGTTCTCTGTGACGATGTCATCTTCAGTTGCTCGTCGGCTGGTAGATGACATTGTCGACCATGCTCGCGTCTCCATAGTCATACTCGCTGTCAACGTCACCTTCACCCTTCACCCGCCAGGCGGGACGGTTGGCCAAGAGACTTTGCTGAGGGCATCTAGCGTAGTCATACTCCAAGGTCTCCACCTGATGGGGCTCCTTCAGCGGGACGTCCAGGCGCCTCCTCCCCGGTAGTCCAGGGCTGGCGACACCCTTGCGACCGCTGACGCCGTGCGGGGTTGTGCCTGGCGCTCCCTTAGAAGTGAGAGACTGGTGTTGGTGGCGAGAACTGCTCTTTTTCTCCATATGAGGCTCGAGAGTGAAATACTCCCGACTCGACGCAGCGGCTCCTACTCCGCCGTCATCACTGTTTTCATCGTGGATATCGACATCGCACCATGTCGGTTCGAGCGTATGGTACACAGTCGGTGGGTCGACGTTTTTGCCGTCCAGGTCGTGCATGCCGCGCGGTGCATGTTTCTTGGCTCCAGGCCCCTGCAAACTTCTTTTGTTGCCGCCCTGGTTCGGGGCAAACTCCGATCCATGCGCCGTTCTCACTCGCATGCCTGCGTTGTATGATCGATTAGTTGATAAACTTCCCCCGTCATCATCGGTACCTGGCATAGTCGATTCTAGCGAGTGGTAGAACACGTCCTCTTGATTGGGTGTTGGCAGGGGCCTCCGTTCTTTCAAGGATCCTCCCGGCTGTTTCAAGGTCCCATCACGGACACCGTGTGTACAGCCCTCTCTCAACCCTTTCCTCATGTTCCTAGGCATGCTGGCTGATCCGCCCCGACACTCCGACTCATGCCCCACCTTCCCCAAGCCCCACCCATCTTTCACATCACAATAGCTGTACTCTTCCCCCCAGGAACCCACGGGGTCGCACTTCCCTGTCGCTCCGCCGGAGTAAGCCGGTCTCTTAGCCCCATCGTTCCAGCATGCTACTTCGCCTGGTTCTGCATCGAGATGAAGCACCGGCCGTCGAGTTAATGTGCGAATACGGTCCAGGGAGGCCGTGTGGTCGTATTCATTAGATGGTACAAAAGTATGTCCCGATGATGGCGGGCCGTGGGCCATATTTCGGCCACCTATGTGATTGTAGCTCGAATCACTGTACAGGTTCTGCCTGTAGCTGGTCCGGGCTGCCCCGGCTGGTCGGCGTTGCGGGGAAGATAGAGAAGCAGACCGAGGGTTCGACTGATTTCTGGATGTAGTATAAAAAAGATGGAAACGTTCAATAATACAGGCGTAAGATAATACTTGTCTATTTCAAAGTTATGCCATTCAATATAAGTATCGATGCTGAATATATGTTGTGACAAAATGATGTTGATAAACATGTATCCTGGACTCTGTGTTACCTTGTGTTTTATATATCTATATATTTGAATAAAAGGACTTAAAAAAACACATCAAATAATGTTGGTATTTCAACCATTTTTATGTTATTGTATACATTATGTTTATACATATATCACGAGCTCAAATAGACATATCGATAAAACGCATGGATATGAAAATGAAAACAAAACACGTAACCGAAGATCACAATAAAAATAAATGTTATCACATTATGAAAATGCTGGTAATACCTCGACAAACGTGAGACAGGGGTGTGAAAAGCGAAAAAGAAGGAAAAGAGGAAAAGGATATAGGATTTGGAAACTTTTGGAGTTGGGGATCTAAACATGAAAAACTGCAAGGTTGTTAAGGATCCTAAGGTAACAACATACAAAATGTTAAAGAAAAAAATCGAACTCATTTCGTAAGTTTTAAATGAAAGGAGATAAATTACAAAAACATATTGGCCCAAGTGTGAAACGAATTGCACAATATAAATAAATAATGATTTACGAATAATACAGCTATTACAAATAAATACCATACCATGAAGACGAGAATGAAGAATAAAAGGAAGATCAATAGAAATTACCATGATTGGGAGAAGTAAAAGTATTAAAGGGATAGTTCACCCCAAAATAAAGTTGGTGGCAATAAAAGGAGACACATAAAAGACACATATCAGTGAAGGTTTCATGAAAGTCCGTCAAAAGATAAGAAAGTTATGATCTTTTAAACTTTTGAATATGTGACGTCACGTGCGAGGTGATCTCCCATATGTTGTGTGCAATTTTTTTTCTTCGAAAATCCATATTCTGGAAAATTATGTGCATCGTTTTACCGGTGCAATTGATACATCAATAAAAACTCGTTCTTACACACATACTTGTATGAGAAAAATAATTCCGTTGTCAAAAACAGAAAAAGAGCAATTCATGAAATTATTATATACACAACATATCAAAGAGCACCTCGCACGTGACGTCACAAAATTGAAATGTCAAAACAAAACTAAACCTAACTTTCTAATCCCTTGACGGATTCTCGTAAAACATTCACTTTCATGTTTCTGCCTTTAATGAAACCAACTTACCTTCAGGGTGAACTAACCCTTTAAGATAGAAAAGCACGAGTAGTAAAATATAATTGAATGATGCCGAAAAGGGGGGAACGGAACGGATGAAAAAGCATATTATGACGGAAGGTTATAAACAGAGAAAAGATGGAGCTGGTGAAGAACGTACCACCAAGAGGAGGACGACATCTCATACTGCTTTTCTACATTACCTGCAAGCTCGAGCGTACTTCGCAAAGGCAAAACAGATCGCAGCAATCACAAGCGCTCCGATGCATATCCCAATGTTCCGGAAGATAGCTGTGTAATAAAATCAAAATGTTTTGCGGCTACATCACGTGTCATCAGGTTTTGTTTTTAACCAAAATCATATAAAGTATGCAATACCAGTCACAATGTTTATAACGCAGATTCCGTAAGTTGTATTGTTGTCATTTTAAGCATCAAGTTATCAGCTTGCTGAGCATGTTTGCATAATCTATGAGGATATTGTTGTTGTTGGTATATTAGATATTGTTGTTGGTCATACCTAAGTTAATCTTACTCTTCCTGGTACATCGAAACACTAACATAACATAAACAATAAATTTTTTTTATTAAAAGAATAATCTAGAAAAGATGAAAAAAAAATGATAAACATAAACAGTCACATAAAATCTAAGTGACATAATTTTAAGTTTGCTCTGACATTTGACTTCACTTATCTCAACACGCCAGAGAGAAACATAATCCAAACGTTTGGTCAGAGAATGGTACGAGTTAAAGTTTGAAACATTTTACTGAAATACATGCATGATGTTTATCACGTATAATGTGATGTTTGTTATGGATCTCACCTCAGTAATGCCTAAAATAAATGCATTGGCCTGTATTCTGAACAGAGGTTTACCGCAAACAGTGTACTAAATCTGGACTAAAACTAAATGGAACATTATTATTGATTGGATATAATTGATTTTGTCCTCGGAAGCACTATGATGTGTTGATTTTGTCTACATAGAAATTACAACGAATAATTGGAATCGACCACTGATATGATTCTGTGATGAAAATCAATGATTTGGACATATAGTCAAACGATTTATTTGGCTTTCCATAAAGTTAGTTCCGTTTTAATACACTGTTTGCCATTATGTTCATCATGTTCATGTATCATGTGCTGTTTGTTATGGATCTCACCTCTGAGGCTGAATGGACTCGGTGGTGTAGACATCGTGCTAGTGTCTGCAGTACCAACTCAAGGTAAGTCATACGACCAGGGCAGAGTAAAGAAACCAATGCAATTCAATTCAATACAAATTAATAAAATCAGCCTTTGGAGTTAAATGATTTAGAGTGTGTGAAGGCTAACCACATACAATGACATGATAAATTGACAAGATAGCAGCTACTACTACTAGTACTACTACTACTACTACTACTACTACTACTACTACTACTACTACTATTACTACTACTACTACTACTACTACTACCACTATTACTACTACTTCTACTATTACTACTACTACTACATGTACTACATCTACTACTACTACTACTACTACTACTACTACTACTACTACTACTACTATTAGTACTACTACTACTTCTACTACTACTACTACTACTACTACTTCTGCTACTAGACCTACTACAACCACCTTTCTACTGCTACTTTCGATACTCCTTTACTCCCTTACCGTTTGGGCCATAAATCTGAGTTGCAGTCACTCCACCACACCCGTAACTAGGATCTAGTGGACACGGTACTCCACATTGATTGCCAGTCTGATTTGATTGGTTGCACACGAACTTCCCCCCGCAGAGACAAAGTGTTCCATTCGTAAGCCCTGCGTACATGGCGTAGTTTGTAGTTAGTCCATTACATCTCTGTATACAATCATCGGGATGACTCCAATCCTCATCATATGGCACTGAATCCTTAATACAGTCACGCGGATAACAACCAATGTATGGCAGATCTGTAAATGTGACAATAATGATAATATATATATAACGTCTAATATGAATTAGTATCATCTCTACGGACTATGATTAGCCGGCCATGCTGGGATGCTTGTAAGTCTTTGAGACACCTGTCTAATCCCAAGGGATCATTTAGCATCATGGTAGCTAGTTAGGCGCACTCATGTCATTCCTACCTGATACTGATACGTAATATAGCAGTAAAGTGGATGAAGTATATTTGCTGTAAGAGTGGATGAGCTTAAACTTGCAGTCATCGTTCATAACTGTTATACCACGACACATCCATACAGATGAACACACATGGAACAATGTCAGCCTGCCGTTTTGACCATTCTACATTTATTTCAAGAAGCTCGAGAAAGTAGAAAGTAGAAGCCGCATGGAGCATAGACGGGAGAATTTTCGCTCTCGTAAAACACAGTGACGGTAGCAAGAAGAAAAGACTTGTCCACAACCTTGATGAACTAGCAAAGTTATAGACTTACTTGGAAAATCCTGGTTGGTCTTAGCTTCTTTGTTAAACATTTGGTAATTTATTTGTCTTAGTGAAGACTTTTAGATATAAATATTGTACATTGTTTGATGATGTGAGTGTTTTGAGCAGTTTTGTGTGTATGTGTGCTTGTCTCATCGTGAGTATACTTCAACCATATATTGTATAAGATCAAACTACTCATTCGACCATTTGAATGTAATCATGAATTGTTTTATTGTAATAGGTGATTTAGAATAAAGTATACAAAGAATTAGTTCATATTCCTTAATTCCGATTTTTATATGAGTAATACTTTGCAAAATACTGACCCTGATTTATATTTATTTGACTCATCAAATTCATGTAAATGCCTTAGCCCTGATGATTTTAATATTAAGTATGTTCACACCACAAGTCTGAGCATGATTCATTTTAACGCTCGGAGTCTCCAAAAACATTTTAATGACATCACAAATTTTTTGCTTACTTTGAATAAGTCATTTTCTATAATAGCTATCTCAGAAACTTGGATATATGATACCCCACATCTTCCGTTTAAAATACCTGTTTATACTTTTGTTAATTCAAATAGATTGCCCGGACGTGGAGGCGGGGTTGCCTTATTTATATATAGTACATAGAATCAAATTTAATGTAAGAATGGATATTAATCAAACAGAGAAGGAGAGTAGTACTTGTGAGTGTTTTTTTGTTGATTTTGTTGATAATAATGCTAAATTCACAATGGGTGTTGTTTATAAAAAATAAACAAGTTGCAATATAAACATATTTTTAGAATTTCATAACAAATTATATACTTGCTTTAATATCTAGTAAACAAAGAAATGTATTTATTCTTGGAGGTTTTAAAATTAACTTATTGGAAAACTCAATAGGGTCTGATGGAAGACATTTCCTTAACTTAAATTCACTGTTTAGTTTGTTTCCTTTGATGTTTTGGATTCTCATTTTGATTCTGGTTGTCTTTATGTTGACATTACCGACCATTTGCCTGTATTCTTATTGACTCACATTAAATTATTTAGTAAAGAAAATATACCATTAAAGGTGAATCGTAACATATATTTATAGATAAACATTTAACCTGGTGTGTACATACTGAATATATACTCAACAAAGTGTTTGTAATATTGGATTGTTATATGGGGAAATTCCTCTCAGTTATAGATTCATTATTTAAGTTACACAAGAAAGCCGCGCGAATTTTTACAGGGAGTCATTACTGGGCTCATTCAGCCCAATTATTTAAAATGTTGAGCTTTCTGAAGTTTTATGACATATATTTGTATCATACCTCATTCCTTGGCTTTTATTACTTTCAACATGTATTACCCTTAGATATTTTAAAAATGTTTTGTCTCAATAACGATGTTCATAAATATGAGACCCGCACAGGTAAGTCCTTTCGTATGTACAAAGTCACTTCAACATTAAAAAAAAAAAATCTGTCCTGTTTAATCTTCCAATTGTTTGGAACACATTACCAAAGAACATTCGTTCTTATTCTAATTTAAGATTATTTAAACAATCACTGAAACACCATTACTTACAAAATTGTTGATATTATTTATATTGTTGATCTTTATCATTGTAATTATTTTATATTTGTTTTGATTAATAAGTAATATTATATTGATTATGCCAAAATTATTATATTCTGATCAGAGAATTTACTCACAAAGCCCTATGGCCTTTTTCAAGTTCTCATTTCATTCTTATTATTATGGTTTATGACTTTTCAAATAGTTGTATGCATGTATGTATGCATTTGTTCATGTATATCTTTTTATTTTTATGATTGAATGAATAAAACAACAACAACAATTTCATTTAAAGTTTCATGAGTTCACACAGCAGTGTGCTAATACTTAATCCTATACGTAATCGGTATCCACTTGGCACGTTTGCTACAGTAGACATTATTAAATATTAATGCATGTTTAGATTTTTTTGAGCTAATTTTGGCAAACTGTTGTCAAAGAAGATATTGTAGTAACACTAGACTCAATGCAATAATAGAACGAAAAGTAAGGTCAAAGGAACACAGGAAGAAGTAATCGAAGAAGGATTCATAGAATAATAAAAGACATACAATTTCTTACATTTAGATTCACGGTTAAGTCCATCCTCTATTGCAGACAATGCAGACACATGGGGAGCCACGAGCAGAATAAGAACTGTAAACGCCTTCATCTTAAGCACCATCTTCGCTGCCTTGCAGTTATCCGGTGTCTTAACTCCAATGTTGAAGAGAATTTCAAAGCGCCATTGATCCTCCTTTGTTCTATTTAGCTACGTGTCGTTGTATAGGCTCGTATGATAGAATGGGTGGACAAATCTATCCAATTTGACTAGCTGAGAGCTGCTTTTGTAGTATGTAGTCATTTTTACTGGACAGGCGATATCCAATTTATTGATCAATAACAATCTTTGCGAGTTCCTCGGTTTCGTTAGATCCCGTAGATAGTAACTGTAATGAAATGTGTTCATTCTAGCAGTTCATGGACATATCCCATTTGTATCCAACAGATGGCAGCATTGGGGCTGTGATAGTACACCTCAGGTAAGTCAATCACTCTACAGGCGCATACGATTGGTTGAATGTGACTGCTATTGGTTGTTATTCATTGCAGTCAATTAGCTCTACAGGCACATAGACAATGATAGAGCTGAATGAATTTGACTGCAGCAATGATATGCCATCACACTGGGATTTTTTTTTTTGCATTAGTTTTTATGTCGGCCTACATATGTTATGTATAATAACAAAATAATACTGATCAAGCTCGTTATTAAATCAGTATTGCATGTTTTAAAAAGCAGTTGACCATATATGGAAAATCAGGGTTCTACAAAGATTTCATCATTTATTTATTTACATGGATGTACATCTTTTTTTATTGTTTGATTTGTCTTTATTATTGTCGTTTGGTGAAAGCCCCATTGCTATTCGTTAATTGCTGGTACGTTAACTTTTATTTTACGCATTGAACCAAGTTATATGTGATAGTATTCATGTTAGAGTACTTTATATTATTTTTTCTATTCATATGTACATTAATTTATCTTCATACTTAGCCTTTGAAATTACATTTAAAATGAAGTTTAGCTATTCCAAAAATCCCAGTCCCATACGTGAATTTATTTGTTCAATTTTATTTAAACAGGGTAGCTCTTTCAGTTAATAAGCTGCTTTACCTGCACAATAAAAATCACATTACATATAAACAAACTAACTACAATAACAAATAGTCATAAAACATAGAAACAAGATGAATACAATAACATTCGTATTTGTACTTCGATATCGAATGAACGACATAAATTTGAAGGCTTGAAATATTTGTACAATTAAAGCACTATCAAAATAACAACAGAAACCCATATAAACTTACACTCCATTTTCTATTTTTAAAACAAATTATAGTCATTTGAAATGCTTAAATTTGTCTAATCATAATACGGAATTGCCCAAAAATTTGTTACAGACCACTAAACTTGAGTAGTTTGTATGTATTAACAGTGTCCATAAATTTTTGTTGCGTACGTTGGGTGTTATCGTTATAAATAGATTCACCACTTCAATGTAGGCCTTTATGAATCAGAAAAGCAGGCGAGGCCACGTTATACAACAAAAGAAGCATAATTTATAACAACTGAGATATTGAAGTGGAAATTTGAAACAGTTGGAGCAGACAAACTGATTCTTCCTTCTTTTTATCGACCACCTAGAGGATGTGCAGAATATCGTGTTGATACATTCTGCTCTGAGTGACTTCCTATCAGGAGCAAAGTATGCGATGGACTAAAATTGGAATATGATGTAGAAGTGGCTTCACATCATACTTCGTCCCTTACAACCGAATCGTGTGACGTCTGCTATATATATCTCCCTTTCCAGCACGTCCATAGAAGGAAGTAATGCCTACATGCTATAGAGCTCGTTCAATACCATCCCATCCTCAAAGTTCTTATCTTCATCCTCACTCCTCGATACAACCCTGGAGCTGTCTGGACACGTGATGGCGCTCTTCTCTATTGAACTGCCGATCTGGATAGCTGGATACGCGTCCGTCGTCTCAGTGTACACATTATGCACATGCGCACTGCGATCCCCCATTATATTATCATATCGATTATCATATCGCCCCTCGGTCCCCGTGTCGTTAGAGAGGACGAAGTAGTAGCCATTGCTGGAATTCCCGACGTGTGTTGCTGATCCTATCGGTGTTTGCTCGTCTTGTAATGAATCGTGTGCTGTGAATCGGTGAATCTCCGTTTCGTAACGCCTCGCACCCCCGTGAGTGGAATGGAAATTATCCGGAATAGCAACATTGCTGGACGACTGTTGTTCATCGCACTGAATGTCGGTCGCGGCTAAATCAGCAGTGCGCCCTCTAACGTCTGTGTTGGCCACCTCGGGAATTACCGTCGTTTGGTTGTAATGTCTGAGTACGGCGGGAGAAAAGTAGAGTAAAAAAAGTCAACACAGAGTGATAAGTACTAGCACAAAAGCAACTTTCAACGGTGTTATATACTTAATCCACAATTAACTTATAACGAAGTACATGTAACTACTATCCAACAACCTGACATACATTCACACACGAAAACTACAATGCCCCTCGTGCATTTCCGAAATGTTTTACCGTTCCATCCAGTAGCAGGATTAAAGACTAATCATATATTTATGCTATCCTCTAACGGCGGGAAGTGCAAAACAAACCAACCAATAGAACTTTATGTGCTAAACTGGTTTCCCGTTAGATTTGTGTATGGTATTTTAGCCAAACTTACCAGCGACGCGCAAATATTTCATCAACCATCATCAATCAGTCCACTGATCAAGCGAATACTAGCAAGCATAGGCATTTGTCCCTCAAATTTTGTTTGGTGATGGGTGTATTGTGCTGCTCACAGCATTTTTCTTTCCGTTGATTTTGAGTGGTACGAAATCCATAACCCTAGGTGAGTGGTATCAAAGCTCATTGCGTTAGTCTCGCACAGAAGTACAGATCGGTCGCTGGTATACGACCGATATACTGACCCGTGGTTGTCTGTCACAAAATGTGCTGCTGAGATTTTACAATCCAAAATCGAACGTTGTAAACTCAAGCTGGATTGTAATTACTGAAATTCCTGCGGAGTGCCTGAATCCTGATCTGATCATGCAATCAACTTGCAAGGCCAGAACAGGAAGCGAGATGGATTATCAAAGCCACCAAAGCAACATGACGCACAGGCATGGAAATAGTTGCTAAAGCAGTTCATTGACGTGACTATCAGCAAGGTTACGGGAAATAGCCTAGCTCAACATCTGAAGTCCCTTTGGTCTAACGTGAAGCTACATGCATCATCAAGGTTACAGGAAATAGCCTAGCTCAGCATATGTGGTCCCTTTGGTCTCACGTGAAGCTATATGCATCAGTAAAGATACATGGAATAGCCTAGCTCAACATCTGAAGTCCCTTTGGTCTCACGTGAAGCTATATGCATCAGCAAGGTTACGGGGAATAGCCTAGCTCAACATCTGAAGTCCCTTTGGTCTCATGTGAAGCTACATGCATCAGCAAGGTTACAGGAAATAGCCTAGCTCAACATATGGAGTCCCTTTGGTTTCATGAGAAGCTATATGGAGAATCTGCACCCACCATCAGAACAATCAGAACACCAAGGTCTGTGTTGTAGATATGGGGAAGGCTTCAGTCTTGACATGTATCCACATTTGAATGGAATGACCTATCACCAAGACATCTACTTGCATAGTTCATCCTTTGCTTTAAAAGCCGATACAATAAGGTCTACATATCTTACCCCTGTCGTACCAGCACACCTGCTACCCATCTCAGAAGACAGTTCTACAACCTAAAGTAAATTCATTCTTGAAACCATAATAAGTTCGCACAAATTTGCATATTACCAAAAAAAAAATCATAATCTGCAATTAACTTCCTCCAACAACGATCACAATCACTACTCTAGGTGCTGTTCAGGTTGCTGCTCTCCAAGTCTTCAAACTGTTTCGAACCCATGTTGGTTGTTAAACGATGTAAATACAGCTCCTAGCTGTTTACTGCACGGACTTTTGACTAAATGTGTAGTGCACCTCACATGCTTTTTCTTCTTCACTGATTGTACCATCGGCCATTGACACCACCATTAATTAATTCAGGGCATAGCGTCCTGACGGAGCTGCAGATGGAATTATTTATACACGGTACAAGGTCGTAGAAAGAACTGGTCGGTTGGACAGTTTCGTTGGTACAGCAAACATGGCAAATGCAATGTTTTCCTGATAAATGTTCTCCCACAGGTCTGTGATTGTGTAGAGGAGGCTGACACACGTCAACCAAGTCTGTTCGATCAACAATCAAACGATAACTGGAAATGTTTCGATAGTCGCATATTGCTCTATTTTGCGAAGGTATTAAACACAATCTAAACAATATTACAAAACGATGTAGAAGTATTACCCTCGACGTATGAGCAGTATAATGAACATGAAGACTGGGGTCAGCACGCAGACTGTGATGATCACATCCAGATGCTGCCACTTCAGCGATGTCTTTCCTGTGAGAAGAACGAATCATGTGAGCTTATAGAAGAGGTATGGAGGGGGTGTGAGAAAACAAGAAATAAGGAAAAGTACGAAAGAGATTTGTTGGAGGATGAAAGAAGATCATTAAGGAAAGCACATAGAGGAGGAAGAGGCATTGAGATGTGAAAATAGAGCGAGGAAAATGGGAGTACACAACAACTCCACCCGTGTACCAATGTTTAATATTGACTTTGTCTTGGGCTTTGTCCATGTAATACTTATATGTTTTTGAATACCATCTATTATTTTCTTTTGCATCGTCTGTCACTTCTTGTAGCCTATGTCCTAGGTGTCTAGTTGGTAAGCTTGTTAGTCCATATGCCATCTTTGCCTCTGGCTAGATCATTGGCCGACTTCAAGTTCTTTGATTTTATCCCAAGTACTCTCACAACCACTTTGGTCATGTCCCTGTGCCATTGCTCCTTACAATCTTTCTTCTCGTGATATGTATCACA
>OZ022586.1:145000-275000 GCA_963669155.1 Arbacia lixula
GTCAATACACTTTTCCAAATTTGATTCAAAACATGTCTGCAATAAATATAGATCAAAAAGACTTGTGGTCAAATGATTCAGCGGTCACAGATTGATAAGTCATATTACAACTTGCCAAACATTACAAAAAGGGATCTTTTGCGAAATAAATAAATATCATCGGCCCAATTTCAAAGGCATCAAAAATGGGTCAAAACATTTAGGTACACTGAAAACAATTCAATGTAATATTTATTGAGGGTCAAAGAAAAATTGTCAAAATGTTGATAAAAGAGAGCGAACAGTTATGTATAGGAAAGGGGACTCGATATTTGCTCAGAGTAATATTTCATCAAAGATTTTCTTTATCTTACAATGGTTTTAGAACAATAAAACAGTCTGGGAATCGAAAAGTATCTATATACTGTATACATGGTATAGAGTATATGCGTCAAAGATTCTGAAGAGATTTGACGCAATTGCTTTTTGAATTGAATTTATGTACTCAAGAATTAAAATATTATAAAGACTCACCTTGGGCACATGTCTCGCAGTTTAAGGTTACATCATCAGCGGACGAATAACCCAACAGACAAAAGAGGCCATGTAGAACCAATACGAACGCAGTATGCCGCATCATGTCAGCGGTTTTCTCTAGTCACTAATACAGGCGGTTATGGTGGTTCTGCTATGGATCATATCTTACGAGCTGGCTAAAACATGAAACAACCTCGGCGCGTTTCATGTCATGATTGATGTATATACATAAATTTCAAACATGACACCTTGATTAATGCATATTGTTATTGTATCATGTTTTCGGTTTCAAGTCATTGGTCATTTTGTCAGCGGTGTTCGGGAGAGTACACCAACAATTGGTTTCGAGTGACAAGATGCACCCATTTGTCTTAATCCGTGAGAAATCAGCTTGCCATCTCATGTTTTATTCTCGATATTGATAATACACGAGCCATGTTTGTATACCACAACCATTCTCTCCTGACATGACATTAATGTATATGACTTGTGTACATGTAATCTATTCAAATCTCATTAAAGAATGTGTCTCGCAAATCGAAAATCAAAGAGACAGTTGTGTCACCTGATAAGTTTCCAAGACAACTCTTAGCACCGTACGTCAGACACTAATTGTTTCTTTGTGATATTTATGTTATTTACCTGTGCAAAATTGCTTTAGTGATGACAGCATAAGTTCACAATTTTAATCACAATAAAAATAAGCATTTTCCATCATAAATAATGAATACCTCCTTATTTGAGAGATACACTGCTGCATTATGGGATCTGTGTTTGCCTTGTGAAAAGGCACATGTGGTAAACATGGATTTATCCATAAACACATCACAATTGCTGTCCCTTAAAGGGTTACTAAATTAGAAAAATAAGTTTCCACTAATCTATGTAAAACTGTCCACTAAAAACGAATTTCACATTCGTTTGCCGCAATGAAGTCTCCTTTTGACGAAAATGTGAAAAAGCGCACGACTCCAGTGATGTATGAGAAGTCAAAATGCCATAAATGCCAACGGCGTAAAAAGAATGTTTTATTCTGCAGTGATTGTGATCTTTGTTGGAGGAAGTTGGTTGCAGATTATGGCCGTTCTTGGGTAATATGCAAATTTGTACGAACTTATTATGGCTTCAATAATGAATTTACTTGAGGTTGTAGAACTTTTTCTGAGATGGGTAGCAGGTGTGCTGGTACGATAGGGGAAAGAGATGTAGACCTTATTGTATCGGCTTTTAAAGCAAAGATGATGTAAGTAGAGGTCTTGGTGCTAGATCGTTCCATTCAAATGTGGATACATGTTAAGCCTTCCCTCATATCTACAGCACATATCTTGGTGTTCTGATTGTTCTGATGGTGGGTGTAGATTCTGCATATAGTTTCACATGAGACCAAAGGGACCTCAGATATTGAGCTAGGCTACCTTACTGATGCATATAGCTTCACATGAGACCAAGGGGACCTCAGATGTTGAGCTAGGCTATTTCCTGTAATCTTGCTGATGCATATAGCTTCACATGAGACCAAGGGGACCTCAGATGTAGAGCTAGGCTATTTCCTGTAACCTTGCTGATGAATATAGCTTCTCATGAAACCAAAAGGACTTCATATGTTGAGCTTGGCTATTTCCTGTATCTTTACTGATGCGTATAGCTCCACATGAGGCCAAAGGGACACGAGGGGCGTTGTATTTTTTTGGTGTGAATGTATATGTATAGTAGTTAATTCGCTGTGGATTTAGTATCTAACACCGTAGATAAAATGGTGTTCGTACTTATTACTCTGTGTTTACTTTTTACTCCACTTTTCTCCCGCCGTCCTCAACCAAACGGCGGCGGTAATTCCCGAGGTGGCCAACACAGACGTTAGAGGGCGTACTGCTGATTTAGCCGCGACCAACATTCAGTTCGATGAGCAACACTCGTCCAACAACATGAACAATTAAATGTTCTTTGAATGTTTCCATGGTGAGAGTGTACTAATAAATACTATTTGGAAAATAGCAAAACTTTCGGTAACACCATGTGGTTGTATTCTTTCGGATAAATGGTCCACTTATGGGGTGAAGAAAGGAAAGGAAAGTGAAAAATGAAAAGGAGAGGTGAATTTTTATATTTTATAACACTTACACAAGACTATTTTTAGCTTTAGTTTTCGGTGTTTTAAACCGAACATAAATGGGATGGAATGGAGGTAGAAGAAGAGGGTGGGTGTTGATGAAAGTTGTGAACTAGTCACAAAGTAGTGATAAAGAGAAAAGAAAAGAAAAGAAAATGAGAAAAGTGTAGAAAAGTTATAGTCAGTTCTGCAACTAACTATAGATTTCTTTCAAAATCTGAAAGAGGGAGTATCAGTCTCGACGTTTCGGGCAGTGTGCTCTGTCCGTCATCCGGAGAATAACTCGAAGAAACTAACGAGCGCGCCGGGTATTTATGTGATCCGAAGGGATCCGAAATAACCCGAGAGTGTCCGAAATCAGCCAATAGTAATAGAGCGTTTCGGCGCGAATGTGCTGTGTGCACTAGAGTGTGAAACAGCTGAATAGGTGCGAAAGTGCGGCGCGAATGCGCGGTGTGCACTGGAGCGTGAAACGGCGCGAAAGTGCGGCGTATTCAATTCTCCCTATCGCATATAGCCGATATCAAGCGATATCACCTCACGATACCGATATCTGATCGATTGCTCTTGGGACATATACTTCCGGTAAGAGTTGGTTGTCGGTAGAAAGTGACCAAGAAATCACTTTTTTTTATGAATTAAGCAGTGAAAATTTTGTGTAGGGTTGTGGTTAGGATCAGGGTTAGGTTTAGAATAAGGTTTAGGGTTAGTGTTAAGGTCAGGGTTAGGTTTAGGGTTAATATTCATAAAATTAGTTGGATACCCTGGTCCCTTATTGTATACGGGATTGCCGAATGTTCGTGGACCGGAAGTTCATATCCCAAGAATTAAAGGTAAAAAAATTAGAGCGCCACACACGTTCAGATTCGGAGAGCTATATGCGATAGGGAGAATTCCCCGAGCTTTCGGGTAGGTCGTCGTCCCGTGTGCGTTGTGCGTGGTGGTGCTGCCGGTGTCGTAGGCGAATTCGCCTCCCAGGCGATTTGGTCTCCCAGCTGCCTGCGGACGGATACGCCTGGTCGAAAAAGCAGGCGAACCTGCCCGTGGTCGGATTCGCCTGGGCACGCTGACCAATTCGGCGCTAGGGGCGGACCAATTCGCCGGGTCGCGCGCTTTCCCAATACACACACATGTGTGTAAAAGTGTATGTAGTCTGAATTTCAGACCCACGTCTGCTGGGCCCCGTAACATAAAGAAAGGTTAGCGATTAATCGCTATTTTTCAATCAAGCGCTAATAGTGATTAATCGCTAAAATCCGTAACATAAAGCCCCTCTCCAATCAAACGCTATTAGCGCTTGATTCGTTGCGATCAATCGCTAATCCATGAAAATAGCGTTTGATCGATTTACATTTTGTTTTTCATGATGTGACTGACGGTATAGCCTAGCGATTTTCTTGCATGTTAGCTGTTACCGCCGTAAGTTCGCTGCACGAAACCATCAAAACTACGACCGTAAGTATCTAAATATTGCATGTTTACCCGAGTATGTCATTTTGTCATGATATCTTGTGCCAATGGATATTGAAATTAGTATGTAAGTAGTCCTCAGTGCTAATGATTAACGGATTTATGATGATGAAAGTAGTTTTTGTCAACACGATTTATACGGCAGTGCCGATTTTGTATGTGATTCATCGCAGCAGCAAATTCACTGCGGCATTCACCGCCATATAGCACTTCCTAGCCCACCGTGTCCCCAGAGTTCAGGCAGGCCGTGCGCGTGGTTTTACGCTGTAGATACGTATGTGCGTAGTTGAAACATCGTTGCGTTGGTAATGCATTACCAACGCAACAATGGTATGTCTAGACTATTAATAATATTATTACTTAGGAACTAGCTTTGACTATGTAGATAGAGACGTACACAATGTATTACCAGTCATAATTCTGAAATTAATTCGACTTAATCTATCCTTTGTGTATTGAGGGTTTATTTGATGAATTTGATGAATTTACTGCTCAAAATGACTGTCTCTGAATCTGACTCAAGACCTACTACAATTTTTGTAACTGTACTAGCTCTACTGTCAGCAGTTGAACTTGCATTTATGCCTATAGTATGGGAGTATGGCTCTCCATGCATGGCCTCTACATTTTAATTTCATCACACTTACATGGAGTAAACCAAGTTTTAGGCCCTGTACTACTTCAGTATAACCGATAGAGTATTCGATGGGATGGTTCAAACTGCACAGACCAGACACACACATTAACAATTTGCTTTATCACTGACTATGGCAGTCATGGCAGTACATGTATGTGGGCGCATCAACCGTGCAATAATTAAGTAGAGTCTAGCACATTTTGAATGCATGTCGGGGAAACAATTCGCATTGAAAAGATCAATCAGAGTTATTACAGAAATGCCAAGTCTCCTACATTAGGCGTGCGACTCCTGCATTAGAGGTTGCTCTCATGCTGCATGACTCCCAGCAACTGTTTTCTCACGCATTTACAGCCTGCCAGAGACAGAAAACAATTATGTTCAACTTTCCTGTACCAACCAGTGAATTTATACTTTGTGCCATTTAACTGGTGATCACATATTTAGCATGCATGTAGGCCTACGTTTATGCATGCGTAAGTAAGTACATGTACATCCCGAGAGCTTGTCATTGCACACTAAAAAATGAAATCCCACCACTACCACCCCCCCCCCCCCCCTCCTTCTGCTTAGTGACTCGAGACGGTTTTGAAATGGATCATATTTTTCTACAACTTATGACCTGCACGCAATCACATCTATAGTTGGCATCTCTGTTATTGTAACATATTGAGCTTTGTAGTTGTCTTCATGGTGACTATCACCATTCTAAATATCTAAATGGGTCTGTCTACAGTAAAGCCATTAAAGGGATATTTTTTGGCACAACTGAATCATTTGAAATTATGACCACCTTGCACCACCAAAATATGACAGAGTATTGAATTAATTTCCTCCAAAATAACTTCAGCTGAAAGCCTGCTCTGAATATTTCTAAACTAAGCCTGTACAAATTTGTCATAGCATGTTGGTAACGGGACAGACGCGTGTGTTACAAACTCGTCTGTCCCGTTACCAACGTGCTGTGGCAAATTTGTACAGGACAAATTTTCTGAAGTCTACAAAACCTTGTAAAGTGCAAATCAATACATTGCTTTGATATTTTATTATTATTGGCTGGTTTATTTAAAGGGAGTATACTGTACTGGGAAGACAAAAAGGCCTTCAAAAGGTGATCACGAGCAATCTTCTTGCCAATGGTCCTAAATTCATGTATTGTCCATTTTAGAAACTTGCTGAAAGTTACTTGCCCTCAAATGATCCACATTTGGAGTAATAAGTGATTAAATCACAAATCCTTGAAATGTTCAGGCCGAACATTTTGAGGATTTAATCATTAATCATTAATTACTCCATATGTGGATCATTTGAGGGCAGATAACTTTCAGCAAGCCTATAAAATAGACAATACATGAATTTAAGACCATTGGCAAGAAGATTGCTAACAATTACATTTTGAAGGCCTTTTTGCCTTCCCAGTACAGTATATGCCCTTTAAGAGACCATAAAAAATAATTGGAATTTAAGAGATATATGTTACAGTAAATCTAACAGAAATGTACCCCATTACTGGAGACGGGCCCAAATATATTTTGGCTTATCTGACCTTCCATTATATTATCATAACTGCTCAGAAATGTGTGTTGAATTTCTGCACCAAACGGAAACATCAGAGTCCATTAATAGGTGGCTTATTGGTACTGGGGTTTGTTACTACATGTATACCGGTAATGAAGGGTTATGGTTATAATTTAGGTCGGGTTGGGGAGGTTTTGTGTGGCTTCATCTTAATTTTGTGGCCCGATTCCTCACCTACACACTCATTGCTAGTGAGTACTCATGTGACTTGTACATGTTCATGTTGTTATATCATGACTTTATTCAAGTTCAAGAGTGGCAGACATACATAGTGACATACATAGACCAGGTCCACCGTTTCGTGCCAAACAGATGGCAGGTCAAAATGATTACAACGGTCACAAATGAAAACTATTACAAACATGCAGTGTCACAACACAAGGAATAAATACGTGTACTTAAATACATTCATCATATCAAAATAATCCTAAGTATCTTATATTAATTACATTTAAGGTGCTAAACTGCATAATTCCTATCCATTCTATATCCATACAGTATGTTCCAGTTCCTGATCGTACGCTAGAGGCTAGAGTTGAAACCATTCAGCATGGTAACTTGGTAAGTGGAGACAATTTGTTATTAAATATTTTTGTTTACACACATCCTAATTTCCTATCTTGGTAGACTCCAGGCTTAAATGATGAAAGTTTTCAAAATCGACAGCATTAGCCCATTGTTTGGAGGTTGGTGTTAAGATAAACAACAGAAATGAAAACAATATTTTACCAGTCAATATCGTAGTACTATTTAACATGCAGTGGAGATTTCAATTCATTCATATATGCACTTTTAAGTTTTTCCCTAATTCTCTGAGGGTTCCACAGAGGTTTTATTTGTGACTGGGGAAAAAACATTTCCATCCCACAACCCTAAACAATCAAGGTGCAATGTGTACTTTTTGGCTTTGTCAAGGATAATGTGTTTTTCTTTAATGTTGGAGCTAACATTTCCCATACATATTTTCAGGATTGTGATTTTTTTCTTTACTTTCTTGTCTCGTTTATAAAGCCAGGAGCAAGAAACCCAAGGTGGACAGAGGAGGAGACGATCATGCTCTGCACTCTTGTGAAAAACAACAGGTTTGTAATACATGTATCAAGCTTTACTGACAGTAAACAATTAGAAAAGTTGCTTATTCTTTGCTTTGTTATATATTGTTTTAATTTTCTAATGCAGGAAACATGTATTCTAAACAGCATTGCACAGTTAGAGAATGATGCTGTTTAATTGTAGATATTTTTTTTAAGCATTTGCTTTGTTTGATGCATAGCACAATTTTGTAGGTGTAGGTTTAAACAAAGTAGAAAACAGGAACACTGTACATTTATAGTTTCAATCATTTACATGTACCTAGTGCAGATTTGTCAAAAATGTTGTTTTTCACAAAAATATATTTCATTTACATGTATTGATTATTGTTTAATTGTGCCACCTCTCTCTCTTTCTCTTCCTGTCGTATCCTGTCTCTTTATCTTTCTTTGCATTTCTTTTAAATAGCTGGAGGACCAGAACCTAAGTTGAGGCCAGCTCTGGAGGCGCACTGGAGGCCATGTCGCTGTAGTCCAGACAGGAAATTGTTGGGTCCAACGAGGCGACGACACATAATGGCAGTAATCAAAGTTGCATAGACTCACAGGTAATACAGTGTATTCAAGAAAAAACAAACAGTGTTCCTATAATTCAATGCATATGCTATGATATATTTTTCTAATTTTGGTTAAAGTATTACTTATGAAGGCAAGAAATACACAAAATGAAATACAAATGTATTTTTTTTCTCCAAAGAAACCACTGACATCGAAAATCATCTGTTACAAATAGTATTGTTTCTAAGAAGTTAAGCAAGTTAAGCTTGAGAGAGCATCTCACATGTGATGTCACAAATTTAAAACTTAAAAGAAACATACCTTTATTATTCCAGGGAGGGTAACAATGTATGCATTAATGACCTTTGACCTTTCCCAACAATTGCCTAATTTTTTTTTTTGCAAATAAATACACATCTTATTTTCCAAGTCCCATCAAACATAGCACAGATACATCACAATGTGGAGGCTTGTGATTTTTTGGGGGTAAAATCTCTTTAAGATCAAGGGAGACTAACCCCAATCAAATACATGTATTGTCAAAATTTACCATAATGTTATCTTTCTGAAAATATATATAAATCAATTCAATCAAACTTATTACAAAGGTGTATTAATCCACGGAGATAGAGTGGTGAGGCAAGAGGTCAATGAATAAAATTGGCTGAAATTGGCTCAACATATTTTTTGCGATAACTCGAAGTTCAATGATCAATTTCAACTGTATGTTGTACAAAGTTGTACAAAGTCAAGTCAGAGGATAAAGGTCACTTACCTTTTCCAAAATTATCAAATATGGCCAAAATGTTATATTTCCCCAATACTTTCAATTGCAATACAAATTAACTTAGTCTGTTTTATATCTATAATTATCCAGAGATGGATGAAGACATCACTTCCTTCCAGACGATTGTGAAGCCATCGCACCCCTCCACGAAATGATGAAGACGCTCCACCTACAACACCCCTAGATGCAAATCGCTGACATCCCAACCTCAACGGCACCCCAAAATGCACAGGAGTACAGACAAGAGCTGTAAAGTGGCTGGAGGCATTATGTTTTTAGGTTGTCCATCCGTTTGTACATAAGTTTGTCCATCCGTCCCAAATCCGTTTAGGCAATATCTTTAGAGCCGTTAACCAGATTTGCTTCAAATTTGGTAGATATGGGTACTGCATGAAACTGATGAAGTGTGTAAAATTGGGGTTAAATCTGATTGAGGTCAAAGTCAAAGGTCGATGGACTTTGTGAGAAATTGCCCCCAATTGACTTTTTTCACATTAAATCCAGATCCAAGGATGCAATTCTCATTAAACATGGTACACAGATGGATCACTTCTTGGGGATAGACTGGTGACATTTTTGGTGAAATTCCTGAAAGGTCAGAGGTCAAAGGTCAATGAACATTGCCAAACTTGGCTAAACATGGAAATACAGAATATGATATTTTCATTTCACATAGGAATTCAATGGTCATTGCCCACCAAATATACACATTTTCTGAGAAGAAATCTAGATAGAGCTAGCAAAGAGGCGGAGGCACATTTATTGACTGCGTGGCAGTCTAGATTTAAATATTTCAATCATCGACAGATACAGCTTTCTGTTTGACTGCGGAAGTAGTTTTAAAATATATATAAAGTGCTCCCTCAGTGTGACTTGTTTTTACGTTTAAATGTACGTCCAATGGAAAATGAACAGTGGACGTATGTGCTAATACAAGTGGAAGTCCTGTGTGAGCATGAAATTTATATGAAAAAGTTCATCATTCAAATACTGTACAGCAATAACATTCTCCCTTGCAGCACATTGATGTCTGTTTCCAGCACTGCTCTCTGCTCTTGTCCATCTTCATCATTGTTCATTACTGCTTCGTCAGTCCCCTCATGGTGCTCTCCAAATAGCTGGACAAGGTTGTAGAGTACATAGCTTACATTAATCACACAAGACTGAATGTAAGACATTGATCAAGGAGAAAGTGACAATTGCCAGATCCCATTGTAATACATGGTCCATCATAGATAAAGTCAACAAATGGCTCAAAAAGAACCGAGGCTGTCTCCTTGGTCTGGAAATTTGAATATTTGATCGTAAATATGGCAGATGGCTCTGCATCTTCTTAATGCAGTTAGGTATAATATAACACTGTAATAATTTTTAACTTTATTAAGTCAGTTATACCAAACTGTCATTGTATTATGGCTTGTTATTAAGGTGCATGCAATTGACTGTAAGAGAAAAGCTATGAGAAATATCTAACTTATATATATGCTGGCTGTAGACTCAGTTTAGATGTAACATATGTTAATTGTTCTATTATGAACGTACATACATGTATTTTGCCTATTCTTTATTTTATTTGTTTTAATTTTTATCAGATATTGGACCAATGTGTGTGATAATTGTATGAATTGCTTTATCGCTGTAAGTACAATGTATGACATATAGGCCTACATATATTATGATTATTATATATGTTGTACTTGTTGTAGGCCCAATGGCTCCAATAGCCTGCAGTCCACCTCATGTTAACTGATACATGTATCATGTTTATTCTGTGGATGTCCTTGTGCGAAAATTTATTAAAGGATTCATCCTATCCCTTTATACTCGCCTCTGTCTTCGTACTTGCAATCCTTCAACCTCTTTCTCCTCTAATAGTACACTTACAGCTGCCAAGGTGAATGTTTAGTGGCTCTACGATTGATAAGTAATCAATCGTAGAGTCTACGATCGATTCAGGGGTCTACAATCGATTTCTACGATTGATATCAATCGTAGCTTTCTTTATGTTACGGTTCTACGACTGATATCAATCGTACGATTGATTTAGTGGTTCTGCGATCAATCAATCGATCGTACGATCAATCATAGACTTTTATGTTATGGGGCCCACAGATCTTGGCTGTTGATTCAAGAATATTGTCTACGCTTTCCCAATACACACATGTGTGTATGTAGTCTGAACTTCAGACCCACCTCTAATTTTGGCTGTTGATTAAAAAATATAGTCTACGCTTTCCCAAAACTAACATAGGTGCATGTAGTCTGAGTTTCAGACCCACGTCTTATTTTGGCTGTTGATTCAAGAATATTGTCGACGCTTTCCTAATACACATGTCACATGGGTGTATGTAGTCTGAGTTTCAGACCCACGTCTGATTTTGGCTGTTGATTCAAAAATATAGTCTACGCTTTCCCAATATAAACATAGGTGCATGTAGTCTGAGTTTCAGACTCACGTCTGATTTTGGCTGTTGATTCAAGAATATAGTCTACGTTTTCCCAATACACACATGTGTGTATGTAGTCTTAGTTTCAGACCCACGTCTGATTTTGGCTGTTGATTCAAGAATATGGTCTGGCAGCTAGTGAGACTAGCATGTATCCACATTCTCATATACACAAGGCACTGCACTGATCATGATCATTTCTTCCTATGTGATTACCTATATAGTGTTCTAACTAATACTTGCTCATTACTTTTCTCTTTTCCGTCGTCCGCACAGCATCATCATCATCATAGTAATAAAATAGTAATATTAATAATGATAATAATAATAATAATGTAATGTAGGAACAGACTCTTTAACCCTAAAAAGCGCAATTATTTTGTCTCTTCTTCGTGCTTCAAGGATTGTGGCCCCTTCTCAACTCTCGTCACCACGTGGGGGTGCTATTTACTAAATACATGTATAACGTTAAACCAAAAAAAAAGGTCAGAGAATTTTTGTGGGATATTCTTAATTTTCATGTTTAATATCCCATGAAAACATTCAGGGGCATAGACAACGGGGGGGGGGGGGGGGGGGGTGAGGGGGATGCATCCCCCCCCCCACTTCACAAGGTGGGGGGGATGGCATGTACAATCATCCCCCCCCCCCCCCCCCCCCGGTTTGAGGGAATGATATTTGCTTACTTAATAATTCATGATGATATAATAGTAAAAATAATGATAAAAATTATAATATTAATAATGATAATTATCATGATGATATTAATCCTCATCATTATTGTAATTGTGTTTATTGGTATTAGCCGCATTCACACAGTGAAAGCCAATTCAGACGGTAAAAAGAGAAAATCTTAAGTATTTTGTGGTTATCTTGTGGTTTGTCCTCACTAAGCAAAATAGCATTACTTTTTATCAAAGAGGTTTTGGGCAAAATAATTTGGCAGGATTGTTTTTCACCTTATTGACTAACTTTTGTGTGAAAATTGCATTAATCCAAATAACCAATAATTCATGTGTGAGTGGGCAAATTTAAGAGGCAAAAATGTAACTTTTCAAAAGTCACAACGGTAATTTTGGGTTTCTGTCATATGAATTTTTGATGAATTCCATCTCTGGTGCATAACTTATGTCCTTTCATTGTTTATCATCCATCTCTCGATACACCTATCCCGACATTTAACCCATTTAAAGAATACTCCTCCATCTTGAGTTTGAAACTTTTAAAAACCATTTATTTTTGTGAAAAAATACAACTGGAAATTTTGACAAAGATGTAACTTGACCTTTTATGTAAACATTGGAAGTCATTTCCGTGTCATGGTTGAGTGAATATACTTTAAAAATCGCAGAAAATAAAGAAATGCCAAAATGTACTGTTAAAACGGCATAAACAATTACCCTTGTGACTTTTGAAAAATCTATATTTTTTGCCTTTAAAATTTGCCCACTCATGCATGACTAATTGGATTAATGTCATTTTCACACAGAGGTTAGTCAATGAGTTAAGGAATAATCCTGCAAATCATTTTTCCCAAAACCACTTCGATAAAAAGTTGTGCTATTTTGCTTGGGGGGGGGGGGGGGGTGCTTTTTTGTTTTGTTTAGAAAACCTAAACACGTGGCGAGTCCTTGGAGGCCTTGTCTTCCTTAACTTTTTAAGGGGAAACTATATATGAGTGTGTCCCTTACATAATTCACAGCGTGAATTGATTTTCGGATTCTAGGATGGCTCATAATAAGAAGTTGAAAACATCAAAGATTACTTCTTTTTCAAGCATAACGAGAAAGAAGAACATGATGGCGAACAGGCGTCTACATCATAATCGGATAATGTCGGAGAAAGGCCTGTTCTTACGGAAGTTCAACCAGAAGAAAGTGCCGTTGAGGGTGAAAGATGATGATGAAACTGATGCCGGTTTTAACGACTTGGTTAGCCCCAATCACCCCAACTTCTTGCTCCCGTACTAGAAACTAAACCGCAGAAAATTCTGTTTCAAGCCAAATGGTACCCAAACTACCCCTGGATCCATTACGAACCCTCCCTGCAAAATAATAGTCCATTCCGTACTCGTATGCCACGGTGTGTAGATCTTGTCGAAACTATGACTGTCCATTTAAGGGTAGTACAATGTGTGTGTGTGTGTGTGTGTGTGTGCGTGAACGCTTGTGTGGTTATTTTACCTCATTAAGTATGCATCAGATTGCACGATTTCACGTTCAAAATTGCAAAAGCTCCCTACCGTGGGAGGGGGGACACCCCCCTCCCACACCATCCCCCCGGCTCGGTCGATCGCTTCGCTCCCTCGCTCGGGCGCTTTCGCGCCCTCTTGATCGCTGGCAGCCCGGTCATCCCCCCCAGGTGTACGAACCTGTCTACGCCACTGAAAACATTCACAAGTAATTGACATGTCAAAAATCATGCAAGACCAAAAAACTTACATAGATAATATTAATTTTTATTTAACTTAATCTGTTTGGGGTTGATTGTGTGTTACCACCTATGCAGTGATAATGAAGTGCATATTACTACATGTAGAACATTATTATGTAGGATCTCGGTAATTTACGAGTTCCCCAAGTGTTTTTTTTTTAAATCTGCCCTAACTGAGCATGTACAAAACATCATCAATAATGAAAGCTTTTCTTATTTTTCAAAAAGCATATAGTCTCGGCGCAATTCCATTCAGCTGTAATTACAACAAAATTAGGAAGGTGTTTTGCTTTGACTCGCTGTAATTACAGCAAAACTGGGTAAGTACTTCATGTTTAGCTCTATTTTAGAGCAAAACACCTATGTTTGTATTGGGAAAGCATAGACTATATTCTTGAATCAACAGCCAAAATCAGACGTGGGTCTGAAATTCAGACTACATACACACATGTGTGTATTGGGAAAGCGTAGACCATATTCTTGAAATAACAGCCAAAATCAGACGTGGGTCTGAAATTCAGACTACATACACATATGTGTGTATTAATTGGGAAAGCGTACACGATATTCTTGAATCAACAGCCAAAATTAGACCAGGGTCTGAAATTCAGACTACAGAATATGCACGGTGCGCCCCCAATCCTGCTTTCCGATTGGTTCGGGTGTACCTGGGACGAGATCGCCTGGAGAATTTAGGAGAGCGGGCAAAACCGGCGGATTTTTGTAGGCGAATTGGTCCCCAGTCTTAGGGCGGGTATATTCGCCTGAATTTCCACCAGGGGAATCCGCCCGCAGGCAAGATCGCCTGGTAGACCAAATCGCCTACCACACCGGTGTGCGTGGTGAAGAAGTGGCATCCAGATATCGTTGATCACAAGTCCCCTCTCCTGTGGTACCGTGTCGTATTGAAGAATCTCGATGGCTTCTCTCACGCGCCGGGTGTGCCAGTGCTTAATGGATGTGATGAGTTCTGCGTTGGACCAGTCGATGCGATGATTCTGTTGCTGAGCATGTTTGACAATAGCTGATTTCTCCCACTCGTTCCGTCTAAAGCTGGTCTGGTGTTCCTTGAGTCTGGTCCTAAGGCTTCTTCCGGTTTCTCCAACGTAGAACTGACCGCATTCACACGGTATCTTGTAGACTCCTGGTTGAGTGTCCGGCGGCTTCCTATCTTTGTGGGTGAAGAGCTTGGAGTGCAGCTTACCTGAAGATCGGTGCCTGACCTGGATGTTGACGTTCTTGAGAATCCGCTGAATCTTGTGAGAAGCTTGTCCTATGTAAGGGAGAAAAACTGAAGCTAAATGTGGCGGAGCAGGAGTGCGCGGACGAGGTAGAGATGTCTTCACCTTTCGAGGAGGGTATCCGTTGATGCTGGTGTGTGCTGTCTTGATGTGCTGAAGCTCTTTTTGAAGGTGTTCCTCGTCGCTGATGTCGTGTGCTCGCCGGATGAGAGTACTGGATACTGACTGTAAAACAGAAGGGTGATGAAACGATTTAAAATTGAGGTACCTGTCCGTGTGCGTCGGTTTCCGGTAGACTTGGTGTGATGCCTTTCCCTCAGCTGTCCTTGTAATGCGTACGTCTAGAAATGGGATGGAAAGATCCTGCTCTATCTCCATGGTGAACTTGATGCTTGGGTGCCTATGATTAAGATGGTAAAGAAATTCCTGGAGATCAGTTCTGCTGTGCTGCCACACGACGAAAATATCATCAACATATCTAACCCATAATTTGGGGCAGAGAGTCGATGTTTGAAGTGCTGCTGTCTCAAATTCCTCCATGTAGATGTTGGCGACGATGAACAATGTTGCTATTCCGGATAATTTCCATTCCACTCACGGGGGTGCGATACGTTACGAAACGGAAATTCACCGATTCACAGCACACGATTCATTACAAGACGAGCAAACACCGATGGGATCAGCAACACACGTAGGGAATCCCAATAAAGGGGTTTTGACCAACAGAAAATAATTGAGACAAATTAAACAATAACAAACATGTACATTTTTGTAAAGAAATAAATGACGAAATTATGGTAGAACCTTGCTATCATTATTTTCCGTAAAAGGTTCAACTGTTTATTTACATCTGCAAGACTGGTTTAATAACGAGCTTGATCAGTACTATTTTGTGGCCGACATTTAATGCAAAAAATCTTCCCAGTGTGATGGCACATCATTGCTGAAGTCAAATTCAGTCAGCTCTATCATCGTCTATGTGCCTGTACAGCTAATTGACTGCAATGAATAACAACCAATAGTCACATTCAACCAATCCTATGCGCCTGTAGAGTGATTGACTTAACTGAGGTGTACTATCACAGCCCCAATGCTGCCATCTGTTGGATACAAATGGGATATGTCCATAAACTACTAGAATGAACACATTTCATTACAGTTACTATCTACGGGATCTAACGAAACCGAGGAACTCGCAAAAATTGCTATCGATCAATAAATTGGATATCGCCTGTTCAGTAAAAATGAGTACATACTACATAAACAGCTCTCGGCTAGTCAAATTGCATAGATTTGTCTACCCATTCTATCATACGAGCCTATACAACGACGCGTAGCTAAATAGAACAAAGGAGGATCAATGGCGCTTTGAAGGTCTCTTCAACATTGGAGTTAAGACACCGGATAACTGCAAGGCAGCGAAGATGGTGCTTAAGATGAAGGCGTTTACAGTTCTTATTCTGCTCGTGGCTCCCTATGTGTCTGCATTACGCGCAGAAGAGGATGGATTTTACCGTGAATCTAAATGTAAGAAATGTGTCTTTTATTCTTCTATGAATCCCCCTTCGATTATTTCTGTCACTTTTTCTTTTCTTCCTGTGTTCCTTTTTTCCTTATATTTCTTTCTATTCATGGAATTGAATCTAGTGGCATTACAATCATCTGACAAAAGTTTGCCAAAGCTAGCCTTAAAAACATTTAAACATACATTAAGATTCTAATAAATAAGGTCTTCCGTAGCAAAGTTCCGAAGTGGATACCGATTTAGTATAGGATTAAGTATTAGTGAACGCATGTACACTTGAAATGAAATTAGTAGAAATAAAGGTAGAATGGGCAAAGTGCAGGCTGACATTGTTTCATGTATGGATGTGTCGTGGTATAACGGTTATGAACGATGACTGAAAGTTCAAGCTCATCCACTGTTACAGCAAAAATACTTCATTCACTTTACTGCTCTCTATCCATGTGTATAATTAGGTATCAGGTAGGAATGACATGAGTGCGCCTAACTAGCTACCATGATGCTAAATGATCCCTTGGGATTAGACAGGTGTCTCAAAGACTTACAAGCATCCCAGCATGGCCGGCTAATCATAGTCCGTAGAGATGATACTAATTCATATTAGACCAGTTATATAGATATTATCATTATTGTCACATTTACAGATCTGACATACATTGGTTGTTATCCGCGTGACTGTATTAAGGAATCAGTGCGATATGATGAGGATTGGAGTCAACCCAATGATTGTATACAGGCATGTACTGGACTAGGTACAAACTACGCCATGTACGCAGGGCTTACGAATGGAACACTTTGTCTCTGCGGGGGGAAGTTCGTGTGCAACCAATCAAATCAGACTGGGGATCAATGTGGAGTACCGTGTCCATTAGATCCTAGTTACGGGTGTGGTGGAGTGACTGCGACTCAGATTTATGGCCCAAACGGTAAGGCAGTAAAGGAGTATCGAAAGTAGCAGTAGTATGGTGGTTGCAGTAGGTCTAGTAGCAGAAGTAGTAGTAGTAGTAGTAGTAGTAGTAGTAGTAGTAGCAGTGGTAGTAGTAGTAGTAGCAGTGGTAGTAGTAGAAGTAGTAATAGTAGTAGTAGTAGTAGTAGTAGTAGTAGTAGTAGTAGTAGCAGTGGTAGTAGTAGAAGTAGTAATAGTAGTAGTAGTAGTAGTAGTAGTAGTAGTAGTAATAGTAGTAGTAGTAGTAGTAGTAGTAGTAGTAGTAGCAGTGGTAGTAGTAGAGGTAGTAGTAGTAGTAGTAGTAGTAGTAGTAGTAGTAGTAATATTAGTAGTAGTAGTAGTAGTAGTAGTAGTAGTAGTAGTAGTAGGAGTAGTAGTAGTAGTAGTAGTAGTAGTAGTAGTAGTAGTAGTAATATTATTATTATTATTATTATTAGTAGTAGTAGTAGTAGTACAGTACTAGGAACAGTAGAAGTAATAATTCAGTACACAGTAGTAGTCTTAGAAGAAGAAGTGGTAAATGCAGTAGCAGTTGAAGTTCTAGTAATTGTAGTAGATGGCATACGTCTTGTAATGTTGGTGGTGATATTGAAGGAGTACTTAGTAAACTATATCAGTTGGTCAGCCATGAGAATTGTTTAGCGCTTGTTCTGCAAACTACCCATTTACCATAGCAACCTGCGAAGATGATTATAACTATTTATGTATCATTAAAATGAGAAAAACTTGAAAAAAAAAACATGAATGAAATTGGTATTTTCAAAGTGTTTCTATTGTGTTTTAGTATGACATGGGTTTTATTGCCAATAGTTAGATTAGCTGTAGTTGAGTGGCAATCCTTATACTTGGTGTCGTCAGCATTTTGAAAATCCCAGCATTCCAACCAATTAATATGCTGGTGCTATTCTAAAAGCAGTACTTCCCTTAATAAGTTAGCAAGCTGCTATCTTGTCAATTTATCATGTCATTGTATGTGGTTAGCCTCCACACACTCTAAATCTTTTAACTCCAAATGCTGATTTTGTGAATTTGTATTGAATTGAATTGCGTTGGTTTCTTTACTCTGCCCTGGTCGTATGACTTACCTTGAGTTGGTACTGCAGACACTAGCACGATGCCCGAGTCTACACCACCGAGTCCACTCAGCCTCAGAGGTGAGATCCATAACAAACAGCACATGATACATGAACATGATGAACATAATGGCAAACAGTGTATTAAAACGGAACTAACTTTATGGAAGCCAAATAAATCGTTTGATTCTATACTCAAATCATTGATTTTCATCACAGAATCATATCAGTAGTCGATTCCAATTATTCGTTGTAATTTCTATGTAGACAAAATCAACACACCATAGTGCTTCCGAGGACAAAATCAATAATATCAAATCAATAATAATGTTCCATTTAGTTTTAGTGCAGATTTAGTACACTGTTTGCGGTAAACCTCTGTTCAGAATACAGGCCAATGCATTTATTTTAGACATTACTGAGGTGAGATCCATAACATTTTTTTTTAGACATTACTGAGGTGAGATCCATAACAAACATCACATTATGCATGA
Source organism: Arbacia lixula (assembly GCA_963669155.1). Taxonomy (NCBI): domain Eukaryota; kingdom Metazoa; phylum Echinodermata; class Echinoidea; order Arbacioida; family Arbaciidae; genus Arbacia; species Arbacia lixula. Next base: position 163,847 of record OZ022586.1, read on the forward strand.
TGAACATCATGCATGTATTTCAGTAAAATGTTTCAAACTTTAACTCGTACCATTCTCTGACCAAACGTTTGGATTATGTTTCTCTCTGGCGTGTTGAGATAAGTGAAGTCAAATGACAGAGCAAACTTAAATTAAATTATGTCACATTGAGTTCATGTGACTTTTTATGTCTATCATTTTGTGATCTTTTCTAAATTATTATTTTAATATAGAATTACTTGAATGATGATAAAACTGCCATTTTTTGTCGATGTACCAGGAAAAGAGAGATTGACTTAGGTATGACTCATGTTCTAATATACCAACAACAACAACATCCTTATAGGTTATGCAAACATGCTCAACAAGCTGATAACTTGATGCTTAAAATGACAACAATACAACTTGCGGAATCTGCATTATAAACATTGCGACTGGTATTGCTATAACGACAGTTGAAAAGATGCGCACTGCTCATCTGCGCTCCATAAAGTTATCTTTAAAACAATGAAACACTATGAGAAACATCAGAAATGTCAATTAGTAATCAAGATGAATAGAGATTGAATCCGTTCGGATCCAAACTTCTCCCACATTTGAATTGTGCATGAGAATTGTAATTGTGGAAGACAGCTTCAACTTTTGCTGTGCAATAAGAAAATAAGCAACAGAAATAGACAATGCAAGATTATCTCCATTTTTCATGTTGGGGGTCGAACTTGGCTCTACTGACTTTGTAGACAACATTGCAAGCACACGTAGCTATTTTGTCTGATTTTGCTTAAGAACAAAAATTGATGACACGTGATGTAGCCGCGGAACATATTTGATTTTATTTCACAGCTATCTTCCTGAACATCGGGATATGCATCGGAACGCTTGTGATTGCTGTGATCTGTTTTTCCTTTGCGAAGTACGCTCGAGCATGCAGGTAATGTAGAAGCAGTATGAGATGTCGTCCTCCTCTTGTTTTGTACCTTCTTCACCTGCTCCATCTTTTCTCTGTTTCTAACCTTCCGTCATAATATGCTTTTTCATCCGTTTCGTTTCCCCCTTTTCGGCATCATTCGATTATATTTTACTACTCATGCTTTTCTACCTTAAAGGGATAGTTCACCCTGAAGATAAGTTGGTTTAAATAAAAGCAGAAACATGAAAGAGACATATAAGTTAAGGTTTGACGATAATCCGTCAAGGGATTAAAAAGTTATGATCTTTTGACATTTCAATTTTGTGACGTCACGTGCGAGGTGCTCTTCCATATGTTGTGTACAGAATAATTCCATGAACTGCTCTTTTTCTGTTTTTGACAACGGAATTATTTTTTTCTCACAGGTATGTGTGTAAAAACATGTTTTATTGGTTACAGTTCGATATTCCGAAAGTTCGTTATGTAAATTGCCAATACCTCGATGTTCGATAGTCTGAAAACGAAAAAGGGTCCGTTAATCCGAGCATTTGTGGCGTTGTTCCGAAGGTTCGTTATTCCGAAGGTTCGTTAATCCGAAAATAAAATACGGTTCGTTACTCCGAAGGTTCGTCGATCCGAAAACGAAATAAGGTTTGTTTTTCCGAAGGTTCATTAATCCGAAAAAGAAGTGAGGTTCGTTGGTCCGAAAATGAAATAAGGTTCGTTAGTCCGAAACTGAAATAACCTGTTGCGAAGCTGGGAGAACCGGGAGGGCAAGCGTGTTGGGGAGGGGGGGGGGGGGGGGCGTTAAATCACCGTTGCTGTTCACCGTTGTTGTTCACCTTTAACTCGAAGGAAAAAGGTTGTTCTTTTGTGTTTTCTCCATGGTATTCAATTTCCATTTAGTTATGCTAAAAGGAAGATGGAAAAATGCGTTGTTTCGTTCTTGTTGAGACATTGTCAAGCGAAAGGTTTTAGATCTTGTCATATATGTTTACATTGCATAATCTCTGTATACTTTCACTCGGCATGCTCGGGGTCCAATGTACATAAGCCCTGCTTCTTTTTGGACACTTCCACAAAAAATATTATTTCTACGAATGAATTGTGTTTATTATTTCTGGTTTATTATTTGTGTTCATTGTATCTGAACATGATGCATGTGATGAAATACGTAGAATTCTATCGAAGGGGTGGTCATAATAGATTATGGGCAGGATGGGGGTAATTAATTTTCAATTCATTGGCAGGCCTGTAAGTTTTGGCGCATTTTTAAATTGTTTTGTCCAAGCTCAAAATTTGAACTAAAAGATCCATTCTTGAATTAAATATTTACCACTTACACACCTAAAAAAAAAAAAAAAGTGATTCTGCGCGGGGTGGGGGGCCGGGGGGGGAGGGGAGGGGGGGTGGGGGTGGGGGATGGGGGGTGAGGGTTGTTTAAAACCTCCATCAGGGGCGTCGATCCCCTTTTTTTAGCTGGGGGGGGGGGGGAAGGCAAAATAGCCATCCGCAGCCATCGTCTCAGGCAGCAATCGCTCAGATAAAATTAAAACCACAAAATACACATGCATCATCCTCCGCCAGGATTATCATTGTAAATCATTTTTTTTTATTTCAACACCGTTTTTGTGACTAAAATAATTTTTCGGAAAAATAACCTTATTTCCTTTTCGGACTAACGAACCTTCCCCAATTTTCGGTCTAACAAACCTTTTTACATTTTCGGACAAACGAACCTTCGGAATAACGAACCTTATTTATTTTTTTCGGACTAACGAACCTTCGGACTAACGAATCTTATTTCGTTTTTGGACTAACGAACCTGCGGAATAACGAATCTTATTTCGTTTTCGGACTAACGAACCTTCGGATTAACGAACCTTATTTGGTTTTCGGACTAACGAACCTTCGGACTAACGAACCTGCGGAATAACGAATCTTATTTCGTTTTCGGACTAACGAACCTTCGGAATAACGAACCTTATTTCGTTTTCGGACTAACGAACCTTCGGACTAACGAACCTTTGGAATAACGAGTGCTTTCCGTTTTATTGATGTATCAATTCAATTCAATAATGGTTAATTCAGTAAATATTCAAATGTTACAAACATTACAAGGAAAATACATGCAACTGCAGTCAAGAAGCTGAAATGTTAATGTTTACAAAAACAGTAATAAAATACATGTAATTACAAAGTAAAGAGCTCATTCCTGACACGACCTACACATATATGATTAAAATATAAATATAAACGTTTTAAAGGTGTTGATATAAATAGTCAAAAGAGTACATACGCGTGGTATAATTTAATACTGAATATGTACAGCTGCAAAATAGAGCCCTGCGAGCTATCTTAGATGTTGATTGGAAATATCCAAGTGATTTATTATTTCAATCGTTGAAACGGTATAGACAAATTGACAATAAGGAGTAATAAGCGCATACTATTGAATATACATAAAATACTACATGGAACGTATGCCCATAGCATTCGTTAATATTTCTCATTAAAAACGTATTACATGTACTATGGGCTAAGGAAAACAACATTGCTTTTAGACATGCCGTTGCCTCGTACAAATAATAAAAAAACAGAATCTTTCCTATCGGGGAGCCAAAATGTGGAATGAATTACCTAATGAAATAAGAATCTTGCCGAATTTTAACAAATTTAAGACTGCCCTCAATAAATGTCTTGCCCTTTAAAGTATCTGACTTTCACATACTGTAGCATATAGTTCTTACATTGTTAAATCACATGTATCAATGATAGAACAAAAGTAGCAAATTTCTTTTTTTTCTTTCGTTTCAAGATGTTTCTTTTCTTCTTCTTCCTCTTCTTTCTTTCTTTTAAATGATTAAGTATGTATTTTTTTTTTAATTTTTTTTATTGTATTGTTCGTATATTTTGTTATGTTGTTTTGATAAAATGTATTATGTTCAAATGTATGATGTGTTATGGTTTTATCATGCACGCCCCCCCTGAAAAACAGCTTTTGGCTGGAGTGGGTCACCGTGCTAAAATAAAAATGAATTGAACTGAACTACAATATTAAAAATCAGCATTTTATGGGCTGTTTAAAAGGTCAATTAAATATGGGATCTTTTTTTTGAACTGTTCCTAAATCAATTTGTTTTACATTTATAATGATTGAACTTTGGTACATATCTTGGACATGTTTTTGTCTTGGTAGCCAATCTTTACATTGTGGGTTACAAGACAGTGATTTGGCAATGCAATACAAAGTTCTCTTCTAGTTTCCAGACGTTCGAGCTCACACGTAATAATTGCATTTTCATAATTTATGTAATCCTTCCCTAACAGCATTTTACACACCCTTCTTTAAAAACTTTCTAAACTTCATCCACCGTTATAAACAGGTACACAATATTCTAATATTGGGCAGATATATCCAGTGTAAATTGTTATAAGATCAGCAAGAGGTAAATTATGTTTTTTAACCATTCTTAACATACACAAAAAACACAGTCTTGCCTATCGAGGAACCAGAGTGTGAAATTCGTTACCTAACGAAATCAGAATAAGAATAAGAATCTTGCTTTATTTTAATCAACTTAATACTGTCATCAACGTTTTACTTGCCTTTGTGGATATCTGATTTTCGTAAAGCATATAGTTCTTCTGATCTTAGCATGCAATAATAGCACAATGAGTGCAAATTATGATTTGTTTTTATGTTTCTTTAATACTCGTAGATGTTTTCTCTTTTAAATCGCTACGTGTGTATATTTGTTTTGGTTTAACGGCTGAGTTGGTCACCCCTACTCAATTGAATATAACATTTTAAGCATAAGCACAAATTCTATATCTTACGTATAATGGAGTCATATTTGTCTTCTGAATATATCCAATAATACTTCATTGATGTCAGAGTCATAGTATGACTATGATCAGTATTAGCGTTAATCTTGTCCTCTAATTTATCCCACACAGCTTTCCGACAATCACAAAAAAATCGAGAGTGTCTGGGAAGGTACAAAAATAACAATCAACATGATTGACGTTAAAATATACGGTGACGGGTGGTGATGGAAATTTGTGATATCAAATGGTACTGAATAGTCATTTTCTCTCTATATAAGTGTACACATAGGATTGTGCTTGATTGAGAAGTGATCCCTGTTTAATGGACATCGACATGATTAAAACAAGTCTAAATAAAACTTGGAAAGCATCAATTATGAATAATAAAAATGGTTATTTGCTCTATTACGTTTTACAGCTAAAGGCTTGTAAGATTGTAAGATTGTAAGACCTTCTTAAGTGTATTCCTTTGTCCCTTATAGTACACGTGTAGTATCTACTCTACATATGTCCCTTCTCTTTCTTTATAATCATTCTCGTCTCTACCCTGCCGTCCCCTCCCTCCTCTCTCCTCTACTCTCCCTCTACCGTCACTTTGCCTCTCTCTTCTCTACTCTCCCTCTACCGTCTCTTTGCCTGTCTCTTCTCTACTCTCCCTCTACCGTCTCTTTGCCTCTCTCTCTCCTCTACTCTCCCTCTTCCGTCTCTTTACCTCTCTCTTCTCTACTCTCCCTCTACCGTCTCTTTGCATCTCTATTCTCTACTCTCCCTCTACCGTCTCTTTGGCTCTCTCTTCTCTACTCTCCCTCTACCGTCTCTTTGGCTCTCTCTTCTCTACTCTCCCTCTACCGTCTCTTTGCCTGTCTCTTCTCTACTATCCCTCTACCGTCTCTTTGCCTCTCTCTTCTCTACTCTCCCTCTACCGTCTCTTTGCCTGTCTCTTCTCTACTCTCCCTCTACCGTCTCTTTGCCTCTCTCTTCTCTTCTCTCCCTCTACCGTCTCTTTGCCTCTCTCTTCTCTTCACTCTCTCTCTACCGTCTCTTTGCCTCTCTCTTCTCTACTCTCCCTCTACCGTCTCTTTGGCTCTCTCTTCTCTACTCTCTCTCTACCGTCTCTTTGCCTTTCTCTTCTCTTCTCTCCCTCTACCGTCTCTTTGCCTCTCTCTTCTCTACTCTCCCTCTACCGTCTCTTTGCCTCACTCTTCTCTACTCTCTCTCTACCGTATTTGCCTCTATCTTCTCTACTCTCTCTCTACTGTATGTTTGCCTCTCTTCAAAGCACAAATTCTATATCTTGCGTATCATGGAGTCATATTTGTCTTCTGAATATATCCAAGAATACTTCATGGAAATTTGTGCTGTCAAATGGTGCTGAGTATTCATTCTGATCACATTTTCTCTCTTTCACATAAATGTGCACGTGGGATTGAGCTTGATTGAGGAAGTGATCCCTTTGTTAGTTTGATGGACAATGGCCTGATTAAAACAAATTAAGATTGCACTTCAAAAGCATCAATCCTTTCATGGTAATTTCTCTATGCCGAGCGGACGTTTTAAAGCTGAAGGCTTGCAAGATCAGTTCAGTTTCATTTTCTAAAGCATTGAAAATGATGAGATGAAACATAACAGGCTCTTCATTTGTCTTTGTTTTTTCTATTCTTTTGTCCCTTATAGAACACATATTATCTACTTTACACATATCCCCTCTTCTCTTTTCATATTTATAATTATTATCGTCTCTTCCCAATTCTCTTCTGTACTCTCCCTCTACCGTCTCATTGCCCTTCTCTTCTCTTCTCTCCCTTTACCCTCTCTTTGCCTTTTTTTTTTTTTACTTCTTCTGTCCCTCGATCGTCTCTTTGCTTCTCTCTTCTCTTCTCTCCCTCTACCATCTCTTTGCCTCTCTCTTCTCTTCTTTCCCTCTACCATTTCTTTGCCTATCTCTTCTCTTCTCCACGTCTACCGTCACTTTGCCTCTCTCTTCTCTACTCTCCCTCTGCCATCCCTTTACCTCTATCTTCTCTTCTCTCCTCTACCATCTCTTTGCCTCTCTCTTCTCTACTTTCCCTCTACCATCCCTTTGCCCCTCTCTTCTCTTCTCCCCCTCTACTGTCACTTTGCCTCTCTCTTCTCTTCTCTCCCTCTGCCATCTCTTTACCTCTATCTTCTCTTCGTTCCCTCTACCATGTCTTTGCCTATCTCTTCTCTTCTTTCCCTCTACCGTCTCTTTGCCTCTCTCTTCTCTTCTTTCCCTCTACCATCCCTTTGCAACTCTCTTCACTCTCCTTCTACCGTCACTTTGCCTCTCTCTTTTCTTCTCTCCCTCTACCATCTCTTTGCCTTTCTCCTCTTTATGCTCACCTCTACCGCCTCCTTGTCTATCCCTTTTTAATTTTTTTATCATCTCTTCTCTACTTTTCTGCTCCTGTATTTTTTTCGTCCTCTCCTCTAATTCTGATTTTTTTGCTTATCCACTTAAAACATGATCACCCTCCTCATATTCTCTCTCTCGTCCTTCCTTCTTCTTCTTCTCTCCTCTCTCGTCTCTTCTCCTTCCTTCTTCTTCTTTCCTCTCTCGTCTCTTTTCCGTCCTTCTTCTTCTCTCATCTCTTCTCTTTCCTTCTTCTTCTCCCATCTCTCATTTCTTCTCCACCCTTCTTCTTCTCTCATCTCTCATCTCTTTTCCTTCCTTCTTCTTCTCTCCTCGCTCGTCTCTTCTCCTTTTCCTTCTCTCCTCTGTCGTTTCTTCTCCTTCCTTCTCCTTCCCTCCTCTCTCGTTTCTTCTCCTTCCTTCTTCTCATCTCCTCGCTCGTCTCTTCTCATTCCTTCTCCTTCCCTCCTCCCTCCTCGGATAGAGCTAGTAACCCGGATCAAGGGGCAGACCATCCACTCAGCATGCGAAGTGCTATTCCTGTACCATCCCAAGTTGGAGAGCTAGTAGACTATATGGAGTCACCCAACCCTGAGAATCATCAGAATCAACTCCTCGATACTCCTCCGTGTAAAGCTCTGGATGAGACAGGAAGTCCGCAGTACGCACGGCGGATTGTTCGTGGATCATCCAGAGATGGAGAGGCTCTGAATGATCCAAGGAAATTCACATCAGCAGAGTCAAATACGTACTCCCTCGATTGACCTTCCAATCGAGGAAGGTGGCCCGCAGTACGAGAGGCGGATTTTCCGTGGTTCATCGCAAATTCGATTCTGAGATGAATTTTGGACGGGTCTACCAGCAATTATAGGCTAGAGTCCAGAGACTGCAAGTACCCATGACACTCCCTTATTCAACTTCTCCTTCTCCTCTCCCACCTCCTGATCCTTCTCTTTCTTAAAGCACTTCCTTTCCATTGTCTTCTGCATTTCTTCTCTGTTGTCGGCTACATTCCAACGCGTAAGGTCGGCCGATGTGGATCCACTTATTCTTTGACGCCGTCGCATTTTATGGCGCCCCCCTCACTCGCTCGTAGCACATCACTTCTTCCTGTCAGATCCATCAATATCCCTACTTCAACGTTGATAAATGATCCGGAATCAGACAGGTGAACCAGTAATGCACAGAGTGGGTGAGAATTTGGGACTCGTACAAACGCTGCAGTTACCTTGAATTGTAGCGCACATTATTTACATAGATAAAGGACCAGAGAAAAATTCATTGAAAAAAGCAAGACCTTGTTTGAACAGAAACGATCATTGGTTACGATGATATTTCTGACTGTTTTTCATGCTTATGGTATGTTCAGGCATCCGTTATTTTTTAGGTGGTCTTTCGTAATCGACAGATCTCCTCTTAATTTCATTAGGAATTTCTTCCTTTATTCTTTTTTCTTAACGCAAACTATTAAAATGCTGCAAATCAATTCAAAATTGTTTTACATATGTTTCAGGCCATTTCAAGCATTTCGAAATTTGCCGCACGTTTAAACGTGCGTCACGCTAACACAACCTCAGAATACTGTTTTTTTCTCACTAGATTGATTATTCTGACACTACATACATCATATCCTGTCATTTTGAGCCATGTTCATGCAATAGCAAGGTCGTGCGAAAAAAAATTAAAGATCATGACATGACCTTCATGTCAGCTACGAGCAATTTAATGAAAATCTTTTCCTCAATGTAGCTCTAGTTCTGATCATCTATAGAAAATAAAATTTGACTTGCATAAATTTAATGACAAGAGAATCAATTTCAGTAAAAAACAAACGCGCGCGTATGGCAGGCCGTTTTAACATTTATTCCTATTTCTTGATATCACGAATTCGAATTCTTGATATCAAGAAATGGTTTTGTGTACTTAAGCAATGGCAATTCTTGATATCAAGAAATCGAATTCTTGATATCAAGAAATGAATTCTTGATATCAAGAAATGGAATTTCTGATATCAAGAAATGGAATTTCTGATATCAAGAAATCGAAATCTTGATATCAAAATTTCGTCTTCTTGATATCAAGAATTTGATTTCTTGATATCAAGAATTGCCATTGCTTAACTACACAAAACCATTTCTTCATATCAACAATTCGAATTCTTGATATCAAGAAGAATTCGAATTCTTGATATGAGAAAATGAATTCTTGATATCAAGAAATCGAATTTTTGATATCAAGATATGGTTTTGTGTAGTTAAGCAATGGCAATTCTTGATATAAAGATACGCGCGTATGGCAAGCCGTTTTAACATTTATTCCTATTTCTTGATATCAATAATTCGATTTCTTGATATCAAGAATTGCCATTGCTTAACTACACAAAACCATTTCTTGGTATCAATAATTCGAATTCTTGATATCACGAATTCGATTTCTTGATATCAAGAATTCATTTTCTGATATCAAGAATTCAAATTCTTCTTGATATCAAGAATTCGAATTGTTGATATCAAGAAATGGTTTTGTGTAGTTAAGTAACGGCAATTCTTGATATCAAGAAATCGAATTATTGATATCAAGAAATCAAATTCTTGATATCAAGAAGTCGAATTCTTGATATCAAGAATTCGAATTCGTGATATCAAGAAATATGAATAAATGTTAAAACGGCTTGCCATACGCGCGTATCAAGAATTAATTTTCTGATATCAAGAATTCGAATTCTTGATATCAAGAAATGGTTTTGTGTAGTTAAGCAATGGTATTTCTTGATATCAAGAAATCGAATTCCTGATATCAAGAATTCGACTTCTTGATATCAAGAATTTGAATTGTTGATATCAAGAAATGGTTTTGTGTAGTTAAGCAATGGCAATTCTTGATATCAAGAAATCGAATTATTGATATCAAGAAATCTAATTCTTGATATCAAGAAGTCGAATTCTTGATATCAAGAATTCGAATTCGTGATATCAAGAAATAGGAAAAAATGTTAAAACGGCTTGCCATACGCGCGTAATTGTAGAGTAGTGCATTAACGCGTGCGCAAAAAAAAATGTTCTAAATCAACCAATAATTGCTATGCATAATTATGTTTCAGGGGCAGTATTCAATTCAATACTTAAGAAAAGTACAAAAAATACTTAGTATTTGGCCAGGCTAAGTATTTGGTTTATGCCATATTCGAGACGGTTCTTAGATCTTAACTTTGGTAGACGACAGCTTAGTGAAAAACTAAGCAAAATTGTGACGTCACGCACATCAGCTGATTCATCATAGTTGGCGAACAGTTTTGTGCAAGAATTCTCTATGGCTCTTTGCGTGTTAAAAGAACAATCGCACAATCATTAATTTTTGTGCGCTAAATTTGCAAGTTCCAGAAAATGTCCTTATTTCCGACATTTAAAGATAAGTTATTAGACAAAGTGTTATTCCTACCCCCCCCCCAAAAAAAAAATGTGTTTATAGATTTCAGTTGATCGATTCATTGCTATCAGGGGTTAGATTTACAGTAATTTTTTCAAAAAAATTTTATTCAGTGTAATCCATTGTTTAACATAAATGTAGTGTTAATTATTGTGAATCAGTAGTTTAGGCTGTATAAAGGTATCATGGGTCAAAGGTCAGCGTGGGCTCATAGCGGACGGGTGTACGTTATTGCCTCATGATGTCCCGTATTACCGGTAATATTATAATTTTTACTCTTATATAACGAGGAATCTAAAATAACAGGGTGAATATATCATTATCATTGTGCTTGCACGCGTCGTATTTTACAGAACCTGCACCTATGAAATAAAACACTGAAGAACGACTTGAAACATGGATGCCATATATGTGCAGGGTAAGATGTTTTTGACTTGCCATCAAATTTTGCTTTAAAAATCCATATTGTTGATTACTTTCACATTTCTCACAAAATATAAAACTGAGCTTTACTTAATGCTGCTTTTCTCATTTAAGCACAATGACTCAAACGGTTATTCATTAACTGTCTGAAAGATTGGTAATTTCCTTTCAAATAAATTTTAAAACGTATTCCACAGACCTTGCGTTTTGTGTTATGGCTTGTGTTTGGTTTAAGTAAAAGAAATCTAAAAAGAATTAACACTTTAGTTATTCAAATATGTCCGATATCCTCTCATTGACAAATGAAATTACATGAGGCTTAGCTTAAACCGTTGTACAAATGGATCGACAATATCCAGATCAAATAATAAATCTATTGTACATAATTAGTACGCTTTTAAATGCATAGGTTTGGACTAGGAAACTTCGCTGAAGTGAAGATAAGAGAACTATGTACGGAATAGTTAGAGCTGCTTCGAGAAGAGACGAGCGAGGAGAGAAGAAGGAGGAAGGAGAAGAGACGAGAAAGGAGAGAAGGAGAAGGAAGGACAAGAGATGAGAGATGAGAGAAGAAGAAGGAAGGAGAAGAAATGAGAGATCAGAGAAGAAGAAGAAAGGAGAAGAGACGAGCGTGGAGAGAAGAAGAAGGAAGGAGAAGAAATGACAGGTGGGAGAAGGAGAAGGAAGAAGGAGAGAGGAGAGAAGGAGAAGGAAGGAGAAGAGAGGAGAGAAGAGAGAAGGAGAAGGAAGGAGAAGAGACGAGAGAGGAGAGAAGGAGAAGGAAGGAGAAGAGAGGAGAGAAGAGATGAGAAGGAAGGAGAAGAGAGGAGAGAAGAGAGAAGGAGAAGGAAGGAGAAGAGACGAGAGAGGAGAGAAGGAGAAGGAGAAGAAAGGAGAAGAGACGAGAGAGGAGAGAAGAAGAAGGAAGGAGAAGACCACGCTCGTAAGAGACTCTGAACGCCCCTTAACCTGACACTTGTGTGGTGGAAGGTCAATGCACTGGTCATCTAAGTACCCCTCTCCATCATCGTCTTCTTGACCCTTGCGAGGATCCATCTGATGGTAAGAGTCAGGGGCGAAGACAACGGGGGGGGGGGGGGGATCCATCTCCCCCACCTCACAAGGTGGGGAGGATGGCATGTACAATCATCCCCCAGGTTTGGGGAATGATATTCGCTTACTTAATAAGTCATAATGATAATAATAATAGTACAAATGATAATTATAACAATTATAATATTAATAATTATGATGATGTTGTAAATTGGATTTTTCTTTTATGATGCTTTAGCTTCAACCATACTTAAATGATCCTCTTTAACACTTAATTCTCAGTCATATATGTTGTTTTTATAGCTTACACAAAAAGAATGCCTATTGTGTACAACTTTTCTATGTCTCACTCTACTTATGTGCCTACCTTGTCTTGGTACTCCTTCCCTCTCTTCATTGGCTATCTATTTCCCGCCTTTTTTAGGGGTATCACTAATGCTTCATTCAGGTACCCCCATTATGGATTGCTTTATAGTTGGATTTGCATCATTGCACTTCTTTTGATATCAGTTAGAGAGAGTGTCCAGTGACTCATGCGACTGGCACTAGCAGGGGCATTCCTGATACTGTATGTTGCTAGAGGAAGGTGCCTGCAGAAGAAGTTGCACATTGGAGGTGTAGAAGATTTCTGCAAGGAGTTCCCTGAAACCATGCTCATGTGAAATTGCATGCGGAAGATGCTGAAAAATTGAGTTAATGTCGTACTGACCGGGGCTGTTTTGGCTTTCTGAAGATATGGAAGACGCCAATAAAGAAGAGCGAAACCTCAACTCTGGTGTCCTTGCTTGTCGTGGTGTCATCGGCGTGAACCCTTTCAATGGTAATAATCTCATCATTATTGTAATTGTGTTTATTGGTATTAGCCGCATTCACACGGTGAAAGCCAATTCAGACGGTAAAAAAGAGAAAATCTTACAAGTATTTTGTGGTTATCTTGTGGTTTGTCCTCACTAGGCAAAAATAGCATAACTTTTTATCATAGAGATTTTGGGCAAAATAATTTGAGAGGATTGTTTCTCACCTTATCAACTAAATTCTGTGTGAAAATCACATTCATCCAATAAGTCATGCGTGAGTGGGCAAATTTAAGAGGCAAAAATGTAACTTTTCAAAAGTCACAAGGGTAATTTTAGGTTTCTGTCATATGAATTTTGGATGAATTCCATATCCGGTGCATAACTTATATCCTTTCATTGTTTATCATCCATCTCTCGATGCACCTACACATATCCCGACATTTAACCCATTGTTCTGGTTGAGTGAGCACCGTTTAAAAAATACGCATCCATCTTGGGTTTGAAATTTTTAAAAACCCTTTATTTTTGTGAAAAAATACAACTGGGTATTTTGACAATGATGTAATATGACCTGTTATGTAAACATTAGAAGTCATTTTCGTGTCATGGTTGAGTGAATACACTTTAAAAATTGCACAAGTAATGTCAAAATGTACTGTTAAAACGGCATACATAAGTACCCTTGTGACTTTCGAAAAGTTATATTTTTGCCTTTAAAATTTGCCTACTCATGCATGACTAATTGGATTAGTGCCATTTTCACACAGAGGTTAGTCAATAAGTTAAGGAACAATCCTGCAAATTGTTTTGCCCAAAACCGCTTCGATAAAAAGTTATGCTATTTTTCTTATAGGGGGGGGGGAGCCTACTTTTTTTGTTGTGTTTAGAAAACAAAAACACGTGGTGAGTTCGCTAAGCAGGAGGCCTTGTCTTCCTTAACTTTTTAAGGGAAAAATAAATGTGAGTGTGTCCCTTACATAATTCACAGCGTGAATTGAATTTCGGATTCTAGGATTGCTCAAAGTTGAAACCATCAAAGATCACATTTTTTTCAAGCATGATGAGAAAGAAGAACATGACGACGAACAGCCGTCTATATCAAAATCGGATGATGTCGGAGATAGGCCTGTTCTTCCGGAAGTTCAACCAAAAGAAAGTGCCGTTGACGGTGATGGAGCATCTGAGGCGAAAGATGATGATGAAACTGATGCCGGTTTTGACGACTGGGTTAGCCCCAATCACCCCCTTCCATTCCAGTACTAGAAACTAAAAAAAAAAAAAATTAATAGCTAAATTTAATTTTAACTAGTTTTTCAAATGCTACGTAGGAAGACAAAGTTATGTACGTATGAATAAAAAAGCTAATCAAGTAATCGAACATTAGTAATATCAAATTTCACTTGGTTCAATTAAACGTACCAGCAATTAACGAATAGCAATGGGGTTTTCACCAAAGGACAATAATAAAAACAAATCAAACAATAAAAATCATGAACATCCATGTAAATAAATGAGTGACGAAATCATTTTAGAATCTTGTTTTCATGATTTTCCATGAAGGGTCAATTATTTTTTTTACACATGCAATATTGGTTTAATAACGAGCTTGATCAATACTATTTTGTTATAATACATAACATAATTATCTAGGCCGACATAAAACTAATGCAAAAAAAAAATCCCAGTGTGATGGCACACCATTGCTGAAGTCAAATAAAGTCAGCTCTATCACTGTTTATGTGCCTGTACAGCTAATTGACTGAAATGAATCACAGCCAATAATAGTCACATTCAACCAATCCTATGCGCCTGTAGAGTGATTGACTTAACTGAGGTGTACTATCACAGCCCCAATGCTGCCATCTGTTGGATACAAATGGGATATGTACATAAACTGCTAGAATGAACGCATTTCATTACAGTTGCTATCTACGGGATCTACCGAAACCGAGGAACTCGCAAAGATTGTTATCGATCAATAAATTGGATATCGCCTGTCCAGTAAAAATGACTACATACTACATAAACAGCTCTCAGCTAGTCAAATTGCATAGATTTGTCTACCCATTCTATTATACGAGCCTATACAACGACGCGTAGCTAAATAGAACAAAGGAGGATCAGTGGCGCTTTGAAATTCTCTTTAACACTGGAGTTAAGACATTGGATAACTGCAAGACAGCGAAGATGGTGCTTAAGATGAAGGCGTTTACAGTTCTTATTCTGCTCGTGGCTCTCTCTCTGTCTGCATTACGCGCAATAGAGGATGGAATTAACCGTACATCCAAATGTAAGAAATGTGTCTTTTATTCTTCTATGAATCCCCCTTCGATTATTTATGTCACTCTGTCTTTTCTTCCTGTGTTCCTTTCTCCTTATTTTTCTTTCTATTCATGGCATTGAATCTAGTGACATTACAATAATCTGACAAAAGTTTGCCAAAGTTAGCTCTAAAAACATCTAAACATACATTAAGATTCTAATAAATAAGGTGTACTGTAGCAAAGGTCCCAGGTGGATACCGTTTTAGTATAGAATTAAGTATAAAGATTCTTATAAATAAGGTGTACTGTAGCAAAGGTCCCAGGTGGATACCGATTAAGTATAGAATTAAGTATTAGCCCATCGATATGTGAACTCAAGAAAACTGAAATGAAATTACTAGAAATAAAGGTAGAATGGGCAAAGTGCAGGCTGACATTGTTTCATGTGTGTTCATACGTATGGATGTGTCGTGGTATAACGGTTATGAACGATGACTGAAAGTTTAAGCTCATCCACTGTTCCAGCAAATATACTTCATTCACTTTACTACTCTCCATCCATGTGTATAATTAGGTATCAGGTAGGAATGGCACGAGTGCGCCTTACTAGCTACCATGATGCTAAATGATCCCTTGGGATTAGACAGGTGTCTCAAAGACTTACAACAGGATAAAACAGGATAAAAGAATTATGGCAGCATTAGTTGATTGTTCTATATTTATCCTTTAAAATATGTTTATGTTTTCCCTTTAAATGATGATTTCTGTCCAAAATCATGTGCATGATTTATAAAGTTTTTTTTTTATATTTCTTAAATTAGTAATAGTGATAAATGCGATAAATGCGATAGATGCAAATACAATTACATTCACATCCCCCGTAGAAAATAGGAAATCCCATTCTAATGTTTATACATAATTATGTACAGTATCTCCGTTACCCATTATAATAGATGTACATGTTTACAGACGATTATGTACAGTATACATTTTTAAGTCGGCTTCCAAGCCGCGAAGTGTTTCTGTTTTGTACTGTCGTTGTTGTTTTATCCCAATAAACATATATGGCCGGTGCTTCATCTCGATGCAGAACCATCCCATGGCCGGATAATCATAGTCCGTAGAGACTATACTGTTTCATCTTAGACGTGATATAGATATGAAATATTATCATTATTGTCACATTTACAGATCTGACATACATTGGCTGTTATCCGAGTGACTGCATTAAGGATTCAGTGCCACATCGCGGTTATTGGAGTCATCCCGATAAATGTACACAGACATGTATTGGACCAGCTACAAACTCCGCCATGTACGCAGGGCTTACGGAAGGAACACTTTGCCTCTGCGGGAAGTTCGTGTGCGAACAATCAAATCAGACTGGTGATAATAAATGTGGACTACCGTGTCTATTACATCCTACTTTCGCGTGTGGTGGCTTGAATAGGATTCAGATTTATGGCCCCAACGGTAAGGGAGTAACGGAGTATCGAAACTAGCAGCAGTATGGTCGTTGCAGTAGGTCTAGTAGCAGAAGTAGAAGTAGTAGTAGTAGCAGCAGCAGTAGTAGTAGTAGTAGTAGTAGCAGCAGTAGTAGTATAGTAGTAGTAGTGAAGGAATGGTATTGAAGGAGTACTTAGTAAAACATATCAGTTGGTCAGCAATGAAAACAGTGTTAAGCGCTTGTTATGCAAACTACCCACTTACCATAGCAACCTGCGCAGATGTTGCACATGCATTATTTATATATCATTGATATGATACATACAAAACTTGAAAAGAACATGAATGAAATTGGTATTATTAAACTGCTTCAATTGTGCTAATTATGTTATTGTATTTTTGGTATGACATGGGTTTTATTGCCAATAGTCAGATTAGCTGTAGTTGAGTGGCAATCCTTATACTTGGTGTCGTCAGCATTTTGAAAATCCCAGCATTCCAACCAATTAATATGCTGGTGCTATTCTAAAAGCAGTACTTCCCTTAATAAGTTAGCAAGCTGCTATCTTGTCAATTTATCATGTCATTGTATGTGGTTAGCCTCCACACACTCTAAATCTTTTAACTCCAAATGCTGATTTTGTGAATTTGTATTGAATTGAATTGCGTTGGTTTCTTTACTCTACCCTGGTCATATGACTTACCTTGAGTTGGTACTGCAGACACTAGCACGATGCCCGAGTCTACACCACCGAGTCCACTCAGCCTCAGAGGTGAGATCCATAACAAACAGCACATGATACATGAACATGATGAACATAATGGCAAACAGTGTATTAAAACGGAACTAACTTTATGGAAGCCAAATAAATCGTTTGATTCTATACTCAAATCATTGATTTTCATCACAGAATCATATCAGTAGTCGATTCCAATTAATCGTTGTAATTTCTATGTAGACAAAATCAACACACCATAGTGCCTCCGAGGACAAAATCAATTATATCCAATCAATAATAATGTTCCATTTAGTTTTAGTGCAGATTTAGTACACTGTTTGCGGTAAACCTCTGTTCAGAATACAGGCCAATGCATTTATTTTAGACATTAGTGAGGTGAGATCCATAACATTTATTTTAGACATTACTGAGGTGAGATCCATAACAAACATCACATTATGCATGATGAACATCATGCATGTATTTCAGTAAAATGTTTCAAACTTTAACTCGTACCATTCTCTGACCAAACGTTTGGGTAATATTTCTTTCTGGCGTGTTGAGATAGGTGAAGTCAAATGTCAAAGCAAACTTAAAATTATTTCACATAGAGTTCATGTGACTGTTTATGTTTATCATTTTTTTTTCATCTTTTCTAGATTATTGTTTTAATACAGAAATTAAGGTAAGAGCTGGTCTCCTCCGTCCATTACTTGAATGATGATAAAACTGCCATTATTGTATATGTTATGTTAGTGTTTCGATGTACCAGGAAGAGTGAGATTGACTTAGGTATGACTCATGTTCTAATATACCAACAATAACAACATCATTTTTGATTATGGAAACAGCACCAAGCTGATAACTTGATGCTTAAAAATGACAACAATACAACTTGCGGAATCTGCGTTATAAACTTTGTGACTGGTATTGCCTACTTTATACAGGTGTTATATGATTTTGGTTAAAAACAAAACTTGATGACACGTGATGTAGCCGCAAAACATATTTGATTTTATTCCACAGCTATCTTCCGGATCTTTGGGATATGCATCGGAGCGCTTGTGATTGCTGTGATTTGTTTTACCTTTGCGAAGTACGCTCGAGCATGCAGGTAATGTAGAAAAGCAGTATGAGATGTCGTCCTCCTCTTGTTTTGTACCTTCTTCACCTGCTCCATCTTTCCTCTGTTTCCAACCTTTCGTCTTAATTTGCTTTTTCATCCTTTTCGTTTTCTCCTTTTCGGCATCATTCAATTATATTTTACTACTCGTGCTTTTCTACCTTAAAGAGATGGTTCCCCCTGAAGATAAGCTGGCTTCAATAAAAGCAGAAACATGAAAGAAAAATATAAGTGAAGGTTTGACAAAAATTCGTCAAGGGATGAGAAAGTTATGATCTTTTGATATTTCAATTTTGTGACGTCATGTTGTTCGTTTGTGTTTTCTCCATGATTTCCAATTTCCACTAAGTTATGCTAAAAGAAAGAATTAATCTAATCATGTCGTATCACGATGATTTTTTTTTTCGTTGTTGTTGAAAATTTCGTTGTTGTTGAAACATTGTCAAGCGAAAGGTTTTAGATCTTGTCATATATGTTTACATTGCATAATCTCAGTATACTTTCATTCGGCATGCTCGGGGTCCAATGTACATAAGCCCTGCTTCTTTTTGGACACTTCCACAAAAAATATTATTTCTATGAATGAATTGTGTTTATTATTTCTGGTTTGTTATTGATCTTCATTGTATCTAAACATCATGCATGTGATGAAATACGTAGAATTCTTTCAAAGTGGTGGTCATAATAGATTATGGGCAGGATGGGGGTAATTAATTTTCAATTCAAGCAAGAATCCATATCATGTTTATCTTTCATTGCCAGACCTGTAAATTTCGGTGCATTTTTTAATTGTTTTGTCGAAGCTCAAAATTTCAACTAAAAGATCCATTCTTGAATTAAATGTTTACCACTTACAAACCTTAAAAAAATGATTCTGCGCGAGGTGGGGACCAGGAGGGATGGGGGGGGGGGGGCAAAATAGCCATCCGCAGCCATCGTCTCAGGCAGCAATTGCTCAGATGAAATTAAAACCACAAAATACACATGCATCATCCTCCGCCCGGATTATCATTGGACATCTTTTTTTTTTTTTATTTCAACACCGTTTTTGTTACTAAAACAAGTTATCGGAAAAAAGAACCTTATTTCCTTTTCGGACTAACGAACCTTTAACCATTTTCGGACTAACAAACCTTTTTACATTTTCGGACAAGCGAACCCTCGGAATAACGAACCTTATTTCGTTTTCGGACTAGCGAACCTTCGGAATAACGAACCTTCGGAATAGTGAACCTTTGGAATAACGACCCTTCGGAGTATTCGAACCTTTGGAATAACGAACCTTCGGAATAACGAGTGCTTTCCGTTTTATTGATGTATCAATTCAATTCAATAATGGTTTATTCAGTAAATATTCAAATGTTACAAACATTAAAAGGAAAATACATGCAACTGCAGCCAAGAAGCTGAAATGTTGATGTTTACAAAAACAGTAATAAAATACATGTACAGTAAATACAAAGTAAAGAGCTCATTCCTGACACGACCTACACATACATAATTAGGATATATATAAACGTTTTAATGTTGATATAAATAGTCAAAAGAGTACATACGCGTGGTATAATTTAATACTGAATATGTACAGCTGCAAAATATAGCCCTGAGAGCTATCTTAGATGTTGATTGGAAATATCCAAGTGATTTATTATTTCAATCGTTGCAAATTAATAACAGTATAGACAAAGTGACAAAGAGGAGTAATAAGCGTGTTCTATTAAATATACATAAAATACTACATGGAATGTATGCCCATAGCATTCATAGATATTTCTCATTAAAAACGTATTACTATGGGCTAAGAAAAACAACATTGCTATTAGACTTGCCGCTTCCTCGTACAAATAATAAAGGAAACACAGTCTTGCCTATCGGGGAGCCAAAATGTGGAATGAATTACCTAATGAAATAAGAATCTTGCCGAATTTTAACAAATTTAAGACTGCCCTCAATAAATGTCTTGCCCTTTAAAGTATCTGACTTTCACATAGCATATAGTTCTTACATTGTTAAATCACATGTATCAATGATAGAACAAAAGTAGCAAATTGATTTTTTTTCTTTCGTTTCAAGATGTTTCTTTTCTTCTTCTTCTTCTTCTTCCTCTTCTTTCTTTCTTTTAAATGATTAAGTATGTACATTTTTTTAATGTATTTTTGTGTTTTTATTTTGATTGTATTGTTCGTATATTTTGTTTTGTTGTTTTGATAATGTATTATGTTCAAATGTATGATGTGTTATGGTTTTATCATGCACGGCCCCCCTGAAAAACAGCTTTTGGCTGAAGTGGGTCACCGTGCTAAAATAAAATGAATTGAAATGAACTACAATATAAAAATCAGCATTTTATGGGCTGTTTAAAAGGTCAATTAAATATGGGATTGCACTGTTCCTAAATCAATTTGTTTTACATTTATAATGATTGAACTTTAGTAAATATCTTAGACATGTTTTTGTCTTGGTAGCCAATCTTTACATTGTGGTTTATAAGACAGTGATTTGGCAATGCAATGCAAAGTTCTCTTGTAGTTTCCAGACGTTCCAGCTTACACGTAATAATTGCATTTTCAAAATTTATGTAATACTTCCCTAACAGTATTTTACACACCCTTCTTTAAAAACTTTCTAAGCTGTACACTTGCTTAATTGTTAATCCACCGTTATAAACAGGTACACAATATTCTAATATTGGGCGGATATATCTAGTGTAAATTGTTAAAAGATCAGCAAGAGGTAAAATTACGTTTTTTAACCATTCTTAACATACACAAAAAACACAGTCTTGCCTATCGAGGAACCAGAGTGTGAAATTCGTTACCTAACGAATTCAGAATAAGAATAAGAATCTTGCTTCATTTTAATCAACTTAAGACTGTCATCAACGTTTTACTTGCCTTTGTGGATATCTGATTTTTGTAAAGCATATAGTTCTTCTGATCTAAGCATGCAATAATAGCACAATGAGTGCAAATTATGATTTGTTTTTATGTTTCTTTAATACGTGTATGTTTTCTCTTTTAAATCACTACGTGTGTATATTTGTTTTGGCTAAAATTGTGTTTGTTCTTATATTTCAATATGTTATTTTGATATTGTATATGGTCATATTTATTATTGTGTAATGTTTTTACCTCGCATGCCACCCTGAAGAAAAGCCTACTGCTGAGTTGGGCACCCCTACTCAATTGAATATAAAATTTTAAGCATAAGCACAAATTCTATATCTTACGTATAATGGAGTCATATTTGTCTTCTGAATATATCCAATAATACTTCATTGATGTCAGAGTCATAGTATGACTATGATCAGTACTAGCGTTAATCTTGTCCTCTAATTTATCCCACACAGCTTTCCGACAATCACAAAAAAAAAAATCGAGAGTGTCTGGGAAGGTACAAAAATAACAATCAACATGATTGACGTTAAAATATACGGTGACGGGTGGTGATGGAAATTTGTGATATCAAATGGTACTGAATAGTCATTTTCTCTCTATCACATAAGTGTACACATAGGATTGTGCTTGATTGAGAAGTGATTCCTGTTTAATGGACATCGACATGATTAAAACAAGTCTAAATAAAACTTGGAAAGCATCAATTATGAATGATAAAAATGGTTATTTGCTCTATTACGTTTTACAGCTAAAGGCTTGTAAGATTGTAAGATTGTAAATGTGTATTCTTTTATCCCTTATAGTACACCTGTTGTATCTACTCTACATATATTCCTTCTTCTCTTCTCTTTCTTTATAATCATTCTCGTCTCTACCCTTCCCTCCCCTCCCCCCTCTCTTCTCTACTCTCCCTCTGCCGTCTCTTTACCTCTCTCTTCTCTACTCTCCCTCTACCGTCTCTTTGCCTCACTCTTCTCTACTCTCCCTCTACCGTCTCTTTGCCTCTCTCTTCTCTACTCTCCCTCTACCGTCTCTTTGCCTCTCTCTTTCCTACTCTCCCTCTACCGTCTCTTTGCCTCTCTCTTCTTTACTCTCCCTCTATCGGCTCTTTTTCTCTCTCTTCAAAGCACAAATTCTATATCTTACGTATCATGGAGTCATATTTGTCTTCTGAATATATCCAAGAATGGAAATTTGTGCTATCAAATGGTTATGAATATTCATTCTGATAATATTTTCTCTCTATCACATAAATGTGCACGTTGGATTGAGTTTGATTGAGGAAGTGATCCCTTTGTTTGTTTGATGGACATTGAAATGATTAAAAGAAAACAAGATTGCACTTCAAAAGCATCAATCCTTTCATTATCATTTCTCTATGACGAGCGGCCGTTTTAAGGCTGAAGGCTTGTAAGATCAGTTCAGTTTAATTTTCTAAAGCACTGGAAATGATGTGATGAAACATAATTAGCTCTTCATTTGTCTTTGTTTGTCCTATTCTTTTGTCCCTTATAGTACATATATTATCTACTCTACACATATCCCATCTTCTCTTTTCATATTTATAAGTATCATCGTCTCTTCCCAATTCTCTTCTATACTCTCTCCCTCTACCGTCTCGTTGCCTCACTCTACTCTACTCTCCCTCTACCGTCTCTTTGTCTCACTCTTCTCTACTCTCCCTCTACCGTCTCTTTGCCTCTCTCTACTCTCCCTCTACCGTCTCTTTGCCTCTCTCTTCTCTACTCTCCCTCTACCGTCTCTTTGCCTCTCTTTTCTCTTCTCTCCCTCTACCGTCTCTTTGCCTTTCTCTTCTCTACTCTCCCTCTACCGTCTCTTTGCCTCACTCTTCTCTACTCTCCCTCTACCGTCTCTTTGCCTCACTCTTCTCTACTCTCCCTCTACCGTCTCTTTGCCTTTCTCTTCTCTACTCTCCCTCTGCCGTCTCTTTGCCTCTCTCTTCTCTACTCTCCCTCTACCGTCTCTTTGCCTCTCTTTTCTCTTCTCTCCCTCTACCGTCTCTTTGCCTCTCTCTACTCTTCTCTCCCTCTACCGTCTCTTTGCCTCACTCTTCTCGTCTCTCCCTCTACCGTCTCTTTGCCTCACTCTTCTCTTCTCTCCCTCTACCGTCTCTTTGCCTCACTCTTCTCTACTATCCCTCTACCGTCTCTTTGCCTCTCTCTTCTCTACTCTCTCCCTCTGCCGTCTCTTTGCCTCTCTCTTCTCTACTCTCCCTCTACCGTCTCTTTGCCTCTCTCTTCTCTTCACTCTCTCTACCGTCTCTTTGCATCTCTCTCCTCTACTATCCCTCTACCGTCTCTTTGCCTCTCTCTTCTGTACTCTTCCTCTACCGTCTCTTTGTCTCTCTCTTCTCTACTCTCTCCCTCTACCGTCTCTTTGCCTCTCTCTTCTCTACTCTCTCCCTCTACCGTCTCGTTGCCCCTCTCTTCCCTTTTCTCCCTGTACCCTCTCTTTGTCCATTTTTTTTTCTTCTGTCCCTCAATCGTCTCTTTGCCTCTCTCTTCTCTTCTCTCCCTCTACCATCTCTTTGCCTCTGTCTTCTCTTCTCTCCCTCTACCATCTCTTTGCCTCTCTCTCCTCTACTTTCCCTCTACCATCTCTGTACCTCTCTCTTCTCTTCTCCCCCTCTACCGTCACTTTGCCTCTCTCTTCTCTTCTCTCCCTCTGCCATCTCTTTATCTCTATCTTCCCTTCTTTCTCTCTACCATATCTTTGCCTATCTCTTCTCTTCTTTCCCTCTACCATCTCTTTGCCTCTCTCCTCTTGATGCTCACCTCTACCGCCTCCTTGTCTATCCCTTCCCCCGTACCTTTCTTTTTATTCTCTCTTCTCTACTTTTCTGCTCCTGTATTTTTTCGTCCTCTCCTCTAATTCTGATTTGTTTGCTTATCCACTTTAAACATGATCACCCTCCTCATATTTTCTCGTCCTTCCTTCTTCTTCTTCTCTCCTCTCTCTTTTCTTTTCCTTCATTTGTCTTCTCTCCTCTCTCATTTCTTCTCCTTCCTTCTTCTTCTCTCGTCTCTTCTCCTTCCTTCTTCTTCTCCCATCTCTCATTTCTTCTCCACCCTTCTTCTTCTCTCATCTCTTTTCCTTCCTTCTTCTTCTCTCCTCGCTCGTCTCTTCTCCTTTTCCTTCTCCCCTCTGTCGTTTCTTCTCCTTCCTTCTCCTTCCCTCCTCCCTCCTCGGATAGAGCTAGTAACCCGGATCAAGGGGCAGACCATCCACTCAGCATGTGGAGTACTATTCCTGTACCATTCCAAATTGGAGAGCTACTAGACTATATGGGGTCACCTAACCCTGAGAATCATCAGAATCAACTCCTCGATACTCCTCCGTGTAAAGTTCTGGATGAGACAGGAAGTCCGCAGTACGCGCGACGGATTGTTCGTGGATTATCCAGAGATGGAGAGGCTCTGAATGATCCAGGGAATTCACATCAGCAGAGTCAAATACGTACTCCCTCGATTGACCTTCCAATCGAAGAAGGTGGCCCGCAGTACGAGCGGCGGATTGTCCGTTGTTCATCGCAAATTCGATTCTGAGATGAATTTTGGACGGGTCTACCAAAATTTAGCGGTTTCTGTAGGCTACAGACCAGAAACTGCAAGTACCCGTGACACTTATTTATTCAACTTCTCCTCTCCCACCTTCTAATCCTTCTCTTTCTTAAAGCACTTCCTTTCCACTGTCTCCTGCCTTTCTTCTCTGTTGTCGGCTACATTCCAACGAGTAAGGTCGGCCGATGTGGATCCACTTATTCTTTGACGCCGTCGCATTTTAGGGCGCCCTCTTCGCTCGCTCGTAGCACATCACATCTTCTTCCTGTCAGATCCATTAATATCCCTACTTCAACGTTGATACATGATCCGGAATCAGACAGGTGAACCAGTAATGCACAGAGTGGGTGAGAATTTGGGACAAGTCATATGTTCTTGGGATTGATTTGACTCATACTATCACGTGGTAACATTCGTACAAACGCTGCAGTTACCTTAAATTGTAGCGCACATTATTTACATAGATAAAGGACAAGAGAAAAAATTCATTGAAAAAAGCAAGACCTTGTTTGAACAGAAACGATCATTTGTTACGATGATATTTCTGATTGTTTTTCATGCTTACGGTATGTTCAGGCATCCGTTATTTTTTAGATGGTCTTTCGTAATCGACAGATCTCCTCTGAATTTCATTAGAAATGTCTTCCTTTATTCTTTTTTTCTTAACGCAAAATATTAACATGCTGCAAATCAACTCAAAATTGTTTTACACATGTTTCAGGCCATTTCAAGCATTTCGAAATTTGCCGCACGTTTAAACGTTCGTCACGCTAACACAACCTCAGAATACCGTTTTTTCACTAGATTGATTATTCTGACACTACATACATCATATCCTGTCATTTTGAGCCATGTTCATGCAATAGCAAGGTCGTGCGAGAAAATTTAAAGATCATGACATGACCTTCATGTCAGCTACGAGCAATTTAATGAAAATCTTTTCCTCAATGTATCTCTAGTTCTGATCATCTACAGAAAATAAAATTTGACTTGCATGAATTTAATGACAAGACAATCAATTTCAATAAAAAAAAAACGCGCGCGTATGGCAAGCCGTTTTAACATTCATTCCCATTTCTTGATATCACGAATTCGAATTCTTTATATCAAGAATTCGAATTCTTGATATCAAGAAATAGGAATTGCTTATCTACACATTGCTTAACTACACAAAACCATTTCTTGATATAAAAAATTCGAATTCTTGATATCAAGAAGTCGAATTCTTGATATCACGAAATCGAATTCTTGGTATCAAGAAATGGAATTTCTGATATCAAGAAATCGTAATCTTGATATCAAGATTTCGTCTTCTTGATATCAAGAATTTGATTTTTTGATATCAAGAATTCGATTTCTTGATATCAAGAATTGCCATTGCTTAACTACACAAAACCATTTCTTGATATCAAGAATTCGAATTCTTGATATCAGAAAATGAATTCTTGATACCAAGAAATCGAATTCGACTTCTTGATATCAAGAATTTGAATTGTTGATATCAAGAAATGGTTTTGTATAGTTAAGCAATGGCAATACTTGATATCAAGAAATCGAATTATTGATATCAAGAAATCAAATTCTTGATATTAAGAAGTCGAATTCTTGATATCAAGAAGACGAATTCTTGCTATCAAGAATTCGAATTCGTGATATCAAGAAATAGGAATAAATGTTAAAACAGCTTGCCATACGCGCGTAATTGTAGATTAGTGCATTAACGCGTGCGCAAAAAAATGTTTTAAATCAACTAATAATTGTTATGCTGAATTATGTTTTAAGGGCGGTATTCAATTCAATACTTAAGAAAAGTACAAAAAATACTTAGTATTTGGCCAGGCTCAGTATTTGGTTTATTCCATATTCAAGACAGTTCTTAGATGTTTACTTTGGTAGACGACAGCTAAGTAAAAAACTAAGCAAAATTGTGACGTCACGCACATCAGCTGATTCATCATAGCTGGCGAACAGTTTTGTGTGCGGTAAATTTGCATAGGTTTTGTGTACATATATGTATCGCAACGTATCGTATACTAGTACGGGGGAGCGAGGTAAATACGGACATCTGAACATGGGGTAATACGGGACAGGCCTGTTTTAGGACTATCGCGATAGATGTCGTTCTAAATCAATCCTGGTTGAGATGCTCTACACGTGACAAGTCAAGTTCCAGAAAATGTCTTTATTTCCGCCATTTAATGATAAGTTATTAGACAAAGTGTTATTCCTACCCCCAAAAATGTGTTTATAGATTTCAGTTGATCGATTCATTGCTATCAGGGGTTAGATTTACAGTAATTTTTTAAAGGGATCTAATCAATATTTCACTGTACGATAACTATTTAATTCAATTGTACATTGACATCACATTATTGCACGATAATATGAATGATATAACACCAGTTTGTTTTATGTAAAACCAGTCATTATTTGTCATTTTACGTAAACCCATTGGTTTGACTTGGAATGTTTATGTTTAATTTCACTGTTGTAGTACATTGTATGTATGATGTTGTCAATTAATCTGTAAAAATGAGTTTGTTTGTATGTTCAATGTTAAATATTTTTTTATCATGTGAACAAAATAAATTTCAATATATGTATCTCTAAATGGACCAAATAAATACAATTTACAATTTTTGCGAAAAAGTTTTATTCAGTGTGATCAATTGTTTAATATAAATGCAGTGTTAATTGTTGTGAATCAGTGGTTTAGGCTGTATAAAGGTGTCATGGGTCCAATGTCAACGTGGGGTATTACGCGTCGTATTTTACAGAACCTGCACCTATGAAGTAAAACCTTGAAGAACGACTTGAAACATGGATGCCATATATGTGCAGGGTAAGATGTTTTTGACTTGCCATCAAATTTTGCTTTAAAAATCCATATTGTTGATTATTTTCACATTTCTCACAAAATATAAAACTGAGCTTTACTTGATGCTGCTTTTCTCATTTAAGCACAATGACTCAAACGGTTATTCATTAACTGTCTGAAAGATTGGTAATTTCCTTTCAAATAAATTTTAAAACGTATTCCACAGACCTTGCGTTTTGTGTTATGGCTTGTGTTTGGTTTTAGTAAAAGAAATCTAAAAAGAATTATCGCTTTAGTTATTCAAATATGTCCGATATCCTCTCATTGACAAATGAAATTACATGAGGCTTAGCTTAAACCGTTGTACAAATGGATCGACAATATCCAGATCAAATAATAAATCTATTGTACATAATTAGTACGCTTTTAAATGCATAGGTTTGGACTAGGAAACTTCGCTGAAGTGAAGATAAGAGAACTATGTACGGAATAGTTAGAGCTGCTTCGAGAAGAGACGAGCGAGGAGAGAAGAAGGAGGAAGGAGAAGAGACGAGAAAGGAGAGAAGGATAAGGAAGGACAAGAGATGAGAGATGAGAGAAGAAGAAGGAAGGAGAAGAAATGAGAGATGGGAGAAGGAAGGAGAAGAGAGGAGAGAAGAAGAAGGAAGGAGAAGTGACGAGCGAGGAGAGAAGAAGGAGGAAGGAGAAGAGACGAGAAAGGGGAGAAGGAGAAGGAAGGACAAGAGATGAGAGATGAGAGAAGAAGAAGGATGGAGAAGAAATGACCGATGGGAGAAGGAGAAGGAAGGAGAAGAGAGGAGAAAGGAGAGGAGGAGAAGGACAAAAGATGAGAGATGAGAGAAGAAGAACGAAGGAGAAGAGATGAGAGATCAGAGAAGAAGAAGAAAGGAAAAGAGACGAGCGTGGAGAGAAGAAGAAGAAAGGAGAAGAAATGACAGGTGGGAGAAGGAGAAGGAAGAAGGAGAGAGGAGAGAAGGAGAAGGAAGGAGAAGAGAGGAGAGAAGAGAGAAGGAGAAGGAAGGAGAAGAGACGAGAGAGGAGAGAAGGAGAAGGAAGGAGAAGAGAGGAGAGAAGAGAGAAGGAGAAGGAAGGAGAAGAGACGAGAGAGGAGAGAAGGAGAAGGAAGGAGAAGAGAGGAGAGAAGAGAGGAGAAGGAAGGAGAAGAGAGGAGAGAAGAGAGAAGGAGAAGGAAGGAGAAGAGACAAGAGAGGAGAGAAGGAGAAGGAGAAGGAAGGAGAAGAGACGAGAGAGGAGAGAAGAAGAAGGAAGGAGAAGACCACGCTCGTAAGAGACTCTGAACGCCCCTTAACCTGACATGTAGACTTGTGTGGTGGAAGGTCAATGCACTGGTCATCTAAGTATCCCTCTCCATCATCGTCTTCTTGACCCTTGCGAGGATCCATCTGATGGTAAGAGTCAGGGGCGAAGACAACGGGGGGGGGGGGGGGATCCATCTCCCCCACCTCACAAGGTGGGGAGGATGGCATGTACAATCATCCCCCCAGGTTTGGGGGAATGATATTCGCTTAATTAATAAGTCATAATGATGATAATAATCGTACAAATAATAATTATAACAATTATAATATTACTAATAATAATTATGATGATGTTGTAAATTGGATTTTTCTTTTATGATGCTGTAGCTTCAACCATACATAAATGATCCTCTTTAACAGTTAATTCTCAGTCATATATGTTCTTATAGCTTCCACAAAAAGAATGCCTATGGTGTATAACTTTTCTATGTCTCACTCTACTTAAGTGCCTACCTTGTCTTGGTACTCCTTCCCTCTCTTCATTGGCCATCCATTTCCCGCCTTTTTTAGGGGTATCACTAATGCTTCATTCAGGTACCCCCATTAGGGATTGCTTTATAGTTGGATTTGCATCATTGCACTTCTTTTAGTATCAGTTAGAGAGAGTGTCCAGTGACTCATGAGACTGGCACTAGCAGGGGCATTCCTGATACTGTATGTTGCTAGAGGAAGGCGCCTGCAGAAGAAGTTGCACATTGGAGGTGTAGAAGACTTCTGCAAGGAGTTCCCTGAAACCATGCTCATGTGAAATTGCATGTGGAAGATGCTGAAAAATTGAGTTAATGTCGTACTGACCGGGGCTGTTTGGGCTTTCTGAAGACATGGAAGACGCCAATAAAGAAGAGCGAAACCTCAACTCTGGTGTCCTTGCTTGTCGTGGTGTCATCGGCGTGAACCCTTTCAATGGTAATAATCTCATCATTATTGTAATTGTGTTTATTGGTATTAGCCGCATTCACACGGTGAAATCCAATTCAGACGGTAAAAAAGAGAAAATCTTACAAGTATTTTGTGGTTATCTTGTGGTTTGTCCTCACTAAGCAA
The DNA here is from genome assembly GCA_963669155.1 of Arbacia lixula. NCBI lineage: Eukaryota > Metazoa > Echinodermata > Echinoidea > Arbacioida > Arbaciidae > Arbacia > Arbacia lixula. The sequence continues at coordinate 193,869 of OZ022586.1, forward strand.
AAATACTATAACTTTTTATCAAAGAAATTTTGGGCAAAATAATTTGAGAGGATTGTTTCTCACCTTATCAGCACATCAAGCCAATAAGTCATGCGTGAGTGGGCAAATTTAAGAGGCAAAAATGTAACTTTTCAAAAGTCACAAGGGTAATTTTGGGGTTACGCCATTTCCTGACCTACTTTATCTGACCCACTCTTTCTGACCCACTTTTTTTTCCATTCACTCAGTACGGCCTCTGTTATTGGCTACTGTGCTAATGAATATTTAAGACTATGGTATGGCTTGTCGAACATTCGGCTAAAGAAGCGGCCAGGAGGCGCAATTTTTTTTTACACGCTAGCTCATAGACGTCAGAGCTTTTCAGAGCTGAGACAGAAATCCTTGCTCTCTGCAATCGGCCACAGCCTGCGAGCGCACGCTCATGCCGATATCAGCTGTTCCTTTGTACCATTGTATGTGGGTAATGAGTTGATATAAGGACACTAGAAAACCTATTACTGTGCACAAATGCCATGTTGTGATAAAAAGTTGAGTAAATAGATATGTGTTTGTGTTATAATTATTTCATGTTTGCTAGGTTTCATCAGACTATTTATTATTTTTTTATCTGTCCCTCCCGACATGATGCTCTAAATCCCCTAGAACAAAATGAAATCTCCCGTCTCTTTTTCCCCAAATCTCGCTAGAGAAAAAAATATTGGAGTCATCGACTGTTTGATAGGGGTGCATAATAAATTTCTATCAAAAATATTCCTTTATATTCAATCATTCAATAACATTTTCATGAGATGATGTATTCTTCAATAATACAACAAGGATAAACAAACTCACTTTTATCTTATTGTCCCACAAAAATCCAGTGTTTTTTACATTATATTTTCTTTCTGAGAGCACCGTCCCCTTTTTCTATAGTGGAGTAGTCCGGCGCCGGCAATTCCCACGTAGACTAAGCCACGTGACTCCGAGAGTGTAATCAGAGAGCGGTTGCGAATGGAATGTCAATGAGAACGCGCTTTAGAGTGCGAGCTGATATTAGAAACAACTGATAGTCTTACGTTCCTAGACACAATGAATATTTATACTCCGAGAATTTTGATAAGGCACGATCCACAAGAAGCGCAAGTATCACAATAAGATAACCAACAATAAAGAAAAATGTTTGATTTTATCACGGAAGCAAGATTTTGTTAGCATTGGTAACATTGGTAGTCAAGAGATAAGAGCATGTTTATAACAAGAGGAGAACAAAAAGTTTTAGAGTGTAGACTATCAACGTCCTACGAGTGACCTTCGTAGTCTGGACGCTACACTATGCATCAACACGTTCTTTTGCAAAATGTAAACATTGCAGGCTTGTCTTGGGGGAAGTTCTCAAACTATTAAGTATTATGACCTTCCAGACAGGCATGTGATGTCTACATTTTGCAAAGGAATGCGAATGTGATATTAAGTATTAATTTTTCTCCATGTTCTTTCAGGGAGTGTTCTTACACCTCAAACTTTGATGGTATTTTTGCCATGATAAACGACATTTACCTCAAGTGAAGAAAAGTTGTGGTTTTCTTGAAACAATTTACAGGAATTTAGTTACTACATTGATATAATCATTGCCCTCTGAGGAGTACAGATTTAGAACATGCATCATGGAGGGAAAAAAGGTCCATAGAAACAGATGTGTTGGAAGTGAAAAAGAAAAGTGTGATTATTTTTGTTTGTTTCTTTCTTTACATAGTTATTGTGGCTTTTTTTGTTCATCATTTGGGGTTCAGAGAACTAGAAAGATGAAGAAAGGAAGAATGAAACACCTGCTGAGCAGGCTCTCTTTATTATACAAGATATACATATATACATATCATCAAAAGGGGGTAAACTGTGACAAGCTGCTTGCAGAACCTGTGGAAGAAAGCAACTAGAGAATAAAAGAGGACAGCAGCCATTCTCTCTGCACAACAGCCACAGCACGATCACAGCAAAACGAGTGTTTGGGACTGGGTCTGCGATGAAATTTGAAGTGTTGAGAACACACCTGATTTAAACTGCAAAAAAAAAACTGTTTAGAGGTATACTGATGAAAGCTACACGATAACTAAAATAGTGCTGGTCAGGATTGTGAACCAAATTAGAACTGAAATGCGACTGAAAAGGATGCAAAGCAAAAAAACCTCGGATCTATGTCTACCTATTATCGTATTGTTCGCGCTACAGCCCAGTCTTACACACACGTAATGCGTTCACGGCGAGCAAAAACAAACGGCAGTCACACCTCAGTCATCACACAACAGTCATATACCAAGCATTCTAAACCAGCCCGAAACTCACCACAAACTCAACAAAATGCCACATCCAGCTGTCAGAACCGTCACTATATATACACACACGGAAAAAATTGCAGTCAGAGGAAAAGGTGACACAAAAGAGGGCTAAAAACAGGAAAGCAAAGGAGAGGAAAATAATCCCTACGGCTTCACTCAGCTAACCTATACTAGGAAAGTGAATGAGCGAGCAGCTAGCTCGCTAACTGCACACACACACACACTGTACACACACAGAGTACATGTATGCATATGCCAGCATACTTAATACTGTGCATTGTGCCGTGCATGCAGTGAATGAGAACGCACCAGGGTGTAGAATTTCGACAAGCCATAGTCTTGAATATTCATTAGCACAGCAGCCAATAACAGAGGCCGTCTCATGAAAACTGCCTCGTGTACAAAATGAATGGCAAAAAAAGTGGGTCAGAAAGAGTGGGTCAGATAAAGTAGGTCAGGAAATGGCGTAACCCGTAATTTTGGGTTTCTGTCATATGAATTTTGGGTGAATTCCATATCTGGTGCATAACTTATGTCCTTTCATTGTTTATCATCCATCTCTCGATGCACCTACACATATCCCGACATTTAATCCATTGTTCTGGTTGAGTGAGCACCGTTTAAAAAATACTCATCAATCTTGGGTTTGAAACTTTTAAAAACCCTTTATTTTTGTGAAAAAATACAACTGGATACTTTGACAAAGATGTAATATGACCTGTTACGTAAACATTAGAAGTAATTTCCGTGTCATGGTTGAGTGACTACACTTTAAAAATTGCACAAGAAATGTCAAAATGTACTGTTAAAACGGCATACATAATGACCCTTGTGACTTTCGAAAAGTTACATTTTTGCCTTTAAAATTTGCCTACTCATGCATGACTAATTGGATGAATGCCATTTTCACACAGAGGTTAGTCAATAAGTTAAGGAACAATCCTGCAAATTGTTTTGCCCAAAACTGCTTCGATAAAAAGTTATGCTATTTTTCTTATAGGGGGGGGGGGGGCTTACTTTTTTTGTTGTGTTTAGAAAACAAAAACACGTGGTGAGTTCGCTAAGCAGGAGGCCTTGTCTTCCTTAACTTTTTAAGGGGAAAATATATGTGAGTGTGTCACTTACATAATTCACAGCGTGAATTTATTTTCGGATTCTAGGATGGCTCATAATAAGAAGTTGAAAACATCAAAGATCACATCTTTTTCAAGCATACTGAGAAAGAAGAACATGACGACGAACAGCCGTCTACATCAAAATCGGATGATGTCGGAGATAGGCCTGTTCTTCCGGAAGTTCAACCAAGAGAAAGTGCCGTTTAGGGTGATGGAGCATCTGAGGCGAAAGATGATGATGAAACTGATGCCGGTTTTGACGACTGGGTTAGCCCCAATCACCCCTTAAAACTAACTTCTTCCATTCCAGTACTAGAAACTAAAAAAATGGGATTTTTTAATAGCTCAATTTAATTTTAACTAGTTTTTCAAAGGCTACGTAGGAAGACAAAGTTATGTACGTATGAATAAAAAAGCTAATCAAGTAATCGAACATTAGTAATATCAAATATCACTTGGTTCAATTCGTAAATAAAACTAAACGTACCAGCAATTAACGAATAGCATTGGGGTTTTCACCAAAGGACAATAATAAAGACAAATCAAACAATAAAAATCATGAACATCCATGTAAATAAATGAGTGACGAAATCATTGTAGAATCTTGTTTTCATGATTTTCCATGAAGGGTCAATTATTTTTTTACACATGCAATATTGGTTTAATAACGAGCTTGATCAGTACTATTTTGTTATAATACATAACATATCTAGGCCGACATAAAACTAATGCAAAAAAACCTACCAGTGTGATGGCACATCATTGCTGAAGTCAAATTCAGTCAGCTCTATCATTGTCTATGTGCCTGTACAGCTAATTGACTGAAATAAATAACAAGCAATAGTCACATTCAACCAATCCTATGCGCCTGTAGAGTGATTGACTTAACTGAGGTGTTCTATCACAGCCCCAATGCTGCCATCTGTTGGATACAAATGGGATATGTCCATAAACCTCTAGAATGACCACATTTCATTACAGTTACTACCTACGGGATCTACCGAAACCGAGGAACTCGCAAAGATTGTTATCGATCAATAAATTAGATATCGCCTGTCCAGTAAAAATGACTACATACTACATAAGCAGCTCTCAACTAATCAAGATTTGTCTACCCATTCTATTATACGAGCCTACACAACGACGCTTAGCTAAATAGTACAAAGGAGGATCAGTAGCGCTTTGAAGGTCTCTTCAACATTGGAGTTAAGACATTGGATAACTGCAAGGCAGCGAAGATGGTGCTTAAGATGAAGGCTTTTACAGTTCTTATTCTGCTCTTTGCTCTCTCTATGTCTGCATTTCGCGCAGAAGCGGATGGAGTGCACCGTACATCTAAATGTAAGAAATGTGTCTTTTATTCTTCTATGAATCCCCCTTCGATTATTTATGTCACTTTTTCTTTTCTTCCTGTGTTCCTTTTTCCTTATCTTTCTTTCTATTCATGGAATTGAATCTATAGTCCGGGAGCCCAGAAGATTTATTCATGTGAAAAGGGCCGGAACAACTGACCCCATAGGTCGAAAGGATATACCCTGGACATTACAAAAATGCTGGCAAGGTGTACCCGATGCTTTTCCCCCCAAATCACCATAAATTTGACGTCACTACCGGAAAGCCTTTTTTCAAAAATGGTTGGAATATAATACATGGTACCATCATAACAAACGTGTTAACACACATTTTGTTATGCCCAATTATCAAACTTGATTGGTATAGTTTGGTTGCCTAGTAAATGTGCAACATCATCATTGACTTGTTTTGGCAATGACAGCTCCATGGGCGACGTCGACGACGACGACATGTCGCGACGACGTTAGCAAAATGCAATACTTTTTTTCGTTTTTTGTGCTCTTTTTCAATTAAAACTTTTTCAGTTCTTGTAGTTCGCAAACCATTCCAAATATCTATTTCAAACTTAGTTTGCTGTGTTTGGCATTTCTCAAGCTTTTCAACACATATGAGCATGTGACATTCGGTGACGCTTATGGCCATCTCCTGACCAATAATACAGCGTAACGTTTTGGTAGAATGCACGTAAAATTCGGACAAAATACTGCGTACGTCCTATACACGCGTATATTCTGAATACGTGCTACTCTTTGGTTAAAACGTTTTAAATCCTTGTAATTCAAGAACCATACCCCAGATTTCCTTTCAATTTGGCCTGATGTTTTTTGGCATTTATTTCGCTTTTCAAAACATATATGGATGTTAAATATTTTCGCACCTATGATCATCTCCTGACCAATAATATAACGGAGCATTTTGAAAGAATTGCGTGAAATCGGACAAAATATTGCGTATTAACTGCATACATGTACATTCCGTATGCGTGTTACTTTTCGGCTGAAACTGTTTAGATCCTTGTACTTCAGGAACCATACAACATATGACTCTCCGACATGTTCTGGTGATTTCAGCATCCCTTCCACCTTTCAAAACATATATTGATGTTACATATTATCACGCTTATAGTCATCTACTGACCAATAACACAATGTCACATTTTGGAAGAATGAGCGTAAAATCCGACAAAATACCGCATAATATTATGTTCTATAAAGGCGTATAATTTTTGATACGTGTTACTCTTCGATTGAAACTTTTTAAAATCATTGTAATTTAAGAACCGTTCCATATATTTCCTTTCAATTTGTTCTGATATTTTTGGCTTTTGTTCCGCTTTTGAAAACATATATGGATGTTACATATTGTCACACCTATGGTCATCTCCTGACCAATAAGGTAACGAAGCATTTTGAAAGAATTGAGTGAAATCGGACAAAATATTGCGCATTAAGTGCATAAATTTATATTCTGTTCGCGTGTTACTTTTCGGTTGAAACATTTTAGATCTTTGTACTTCAAGAACCATACAACATATTCCTTTTCAACATGTTCTGGTGATTTTGGCATTCCTTCCACTTTTCAGAACATATATTGATGTTGCATATTATCACGTTTATAGTCATCTACTGACCAATAACATAATGTCACTTTTTGGAAGAACGAGCATAAAATCTGACAAAATACTGCTTACGTTTTATAAACGCGTATAATTTGGGATGCGTGTTCTTTCCGGTTGATTTTTTTAAAATCGTTGTAATCCAAGAACCGTATCACAAATTTCCTTTTAGTTTGTTCTGATGCTTTTGATTTTTGTTCCGCTTTTCAAAACATATATGGATGTTACATATTGTCACACCTATGGTCATCCCCGGACCAATAATGTAACGGAGCATTTTGGAAGAATTGAGTGAAATCGGACAAAATTCTGCGTATTAATTGCATACGTGTATATTCTGTACGCGTGTTACTTGATGGTTGAAACTTTTTTAGATCCTTGTACTTCAAGAACCATACAACATATTACATTTCGACATGCTCTGATGTTTAAGGCATTTCTTTTGCCTTTCAAAAAATGGATGTTACACATTGTCACGCTTATAGTCATCTCCTGACTAATAGCATAAAGTAACGTTTCGGGAAAATGAGCGTAAAATCGGACACTGTGCACTGTGTACATTAATGTATTAATACATGGCAGATTGTGAACATAGCCATAACCTTCCCTCCAAAAGTACCAAAGTATATGACCAGACCCGGTGGTCACGGCAGAATGGTTCCACCATGATAAGGGCCTGTAATGATGATAGTAACCCAAATTTTTGACTCAGTTGCCTGCGTGGTATGTGCGCAATAGCTCACGTGCTCATCGACGACGAAGGCGTGCAGCGGCCATGTCTGTTTTGGTGTTGAAATTTCGCATGTACATGTATCATAATCAGTTTGACATGCTCCGTTCACACTATAATTAAATATGGACCACATGTAGGTGCCCTGTTAATCGTGATTGTGGTAAGGATTATGGGGCCACATTACGGGAGCGTGACAACATTCCAAATTATTGTTAGATTTCATGACCGCTTTAAATTGTTTTGAAATTATGAAATAGTTAGGATCAAATCCGTTATGATGCAAACGGTTCAGTAATGATTCGTTTATAATTTCTTGACTAGCATATATTAGGGTGCGGGGTGATCCTTCTTCAATGCATGATTTTGAGTTTGTGATCAAGGGGGTTTTATGATTTATATCAAATCGACGACCCAAAAGCCATGATTATGAATTATAAAATACTGCGGGGTTTTAAGTAAACAAATATTCGAACTGTTACACGTACGTGAACGAAATGCTTGATCGTTGGTAAATAATGATGTGTCTGTGTTTTACGATTATAGCCTAAGCTGGAGCTGGAAGTATAGTTTGGCCACCACACACATTGTCACACCTAAATAGATTTACAGCACTTTTGAAGAATGTAAAAATGACTTTTCGAAAGATTTCTGGAATCTTGTCAAACACTCTTGGTTTGCGTCAGTTTGGCAATTATGCTCGTGAAAGCAAAATATCTACTGGAGGCTCACATCTAACATGTCTAATGTGTTTGTGAAATTAATCTGTCAAATAAATACATGCCAAATTTAACTACAAGCTCAAAAGGATATTTCAAATATAATTACATTTCGCAGACGTCGCTATTTCACGTCTCCGTCGCCAATATCACCCTGAGCGTCGCCATTGCCAACACACATGCTTGGGTAGTTGCGCCCATACACTAGGCGACCGACATGGCAGAGTTAAACCAAACTGAGTGATCTAAAGATATTGTACAATGTAACATATTGTATGATGTTACTACATGTATGTACATGCACCATTTTGCTTTATTGCGCAAATAAAAAAGAGATGTTCGTATAGTTGATGTTGGCGGGGAGGCCACGGTTGTATGCACGACCCGGCATGCAGCAACTCATTTTTGTGAAACGGTCATCGACAAAATAGAATATACTTTGTCATTATTCGGCCGTCAGTCTCAAATCCTAACCAACTAAGGTTTTACCAAAGTAATATTTTGTTTCTAATTGCTACCAGCCAAAACTTCATAGAAGCTCCGAATGCTTTTTAGATGCAATATTTTGACACAGTTAACACCAAAATCCCTTGAAAATGAGAAAAAACTGCTTTTCGCCGAGGGTACGGCAACCGGCTGCCGTCGTCAACGTCGAACAGTGCTCATCCTTCGCCAGGAAAAAAAACTGAATGTCGATATTGCCCTTGAAAAGACAAGCGAAGTGAACAAAATTAGATATTGTAACTTGTAAATATATATACATGTATATATTTTAATTTTAGTACCTTCATATACCCTCCACCGGTCTTTCCTGTAGTGACGCCACAAATAAAAATTGGGTCATTTGGGACATGTTGGAGGGTAATCTACGAGATGTCCGCTATAATTTATGTAATTTCCTCATCGGCATATTGGTTAACACACTCCAACCCAACCCAAACCGTCAGGGTTGTGTAAAACTCGAGGAAAGTGATTCATTCAGCTAGATCTCGTATAATGAGCAACATACTTAGTTTGTCTTACTTGCACACATTATTTTGCATAAATTGATACGATGACCTTTAGGTGTACACAAGCTTGATCACAAATATCGTTATACGCTCATAGAGACGACGACAAGTTCACAACCATACCTTGGGGTTACCATAGACAGTAAATTGTCTTGGGCTGAACACATTAACAATACCGTAAATAATGCAAATCGGACTCTTGGTTTCCTGAGGAGAAATCTCTGGTTTTGCCCAAAGGACGTCAAAACCACAGCATACACTGCACTTGTGAGACCCATGCTAGAGTATGCTACATGTGCTTGGGATCCATATAAAGTGGGACAGATCAAAAAGTTAGAAGGTGTCCAAAGAAAAGCAGCACGCTTCTGCACTGGGGATCATCAGCGGGAGAGCAGTGTCACCCAGATGCTAACAGGATTAAAGTGGGAACAACTTGAAACGAGAAGAAGAAGAAACAGACTAACCATGCTGTACAAGATACAAAAGGGCAAAGTAGACATCAGTGCAGATGAGTACATCACATATTCACCTGAAAGCAGAACAAGAAAAAATAACCAAGCACAAATCATCATCCCATTTGCAAGAACAGATACATATAGGAACTCATTTTTTGTAAGAACACCAAGGGACTGGAATAGATTACGGGAGGAAATAGTCGAGGCAACCACCGTAGACAGCTTTAAATGTGCGCTCGCAGCGTCCCAGCAGTAGCACACACGATGTTTACATCAAAAGTTGGCGATATGCGGTGGACGCCGCCCTGTCGACTATACTTCAGAAGATTCAGAAGATTCAGAAGAAGCTTTAAACAAAGTATCGTGAAGTTTATAATACAGAGAATGATATCTCAAGCAAAGGACTCTCAATGGAGGGAAGGATTGTAAAATAAACGCCATATCTTATACGATATTAAGCGGATTCTTCCAAAATGTTGCATTTCAGTATTGGCCAGGAGATGACCATAAGGCTAGCGTTGCAATATGCAACATCCATAAACACCAGAACGAGTCCGAAAGATAGATTGTAGATTTTTTTGTAACTATTTTTTGTAACTAAGTTACGTACATCCAGCATAATTTTGTGGTTTTGTAGTTTTTAATGGACACATATAAAACGTATACGCAGTGATTTGTCCGATTTTACTTTGAAAAAAACTTACGTTATGTTATTGGTCAGTGAATGACCATTAGCGTGACAATATGTAACATCCATATATGTTTTGAAAGGTGGAAGGGATGCCAAAATCACCAGAACATGTCGGAAAGTAATATGTTGTATGGTTCTTGAAGTACAAGGATCTAAAAAAACTCCAATCCAAAAGTAACACACATGCAGAGTATACACATATGCAGATACGCAGAATTTTGTCCGCTTTTACGCAATTCTTCCAAAATGCTCCGTTACATAATTGGTCACGAAATGACCATAGGTATGACATTATGTAACACCCGTATATGTTTTGAAAATTGCAACAAATGCCAAAAACATAAGAACAAACTAAAAAGAAATGTGTGGTACGGTTCTTGGATTACAACGATTTTAAAAAGTTTCAACCGAAAAGTAGCACGTATCCAAAAATGTACGCGTGTATTTAACGTAGCAGTATTTTGTCGGATTTTACGCTCGTTCTTCCAAAATGTGACATTATCTTATTGGTCAGTAGATGACTATAAACGTGATAATATATAACATCAATATATGTTTTGGTAGGAGGAAGGAATGCCAAAATCACCAGAGCATGTCGTTAAATAATATGTTGAATGGTTCTTGAAATACAAAGATCTAAAATGTTTCAACCGAAAAGTAACACGCGAACAGAATATACATTTATGCAGTTAATGCGCAATATTTTGTCCGATTTCACTCAATTCTTTCAAAATGCTCCGTTACATTATTGGTCAGGAGATGATCATAGGTGCGAAAATATTTAACGTCCATATATGTTTTGAAAAGCGGAATAAATGCCAAAAAACATCAGGCCAAATTGAAAGGAAATCTGGGGTATGGTTCTTGAATTACAAGGATTTAAAACGTTTTAACCAAAGAGTAGCACGTATTCAGAATATACGCGTGTATAGGACGTACGCAGTATTTTGTCCGAATTTTACGTGCATTCTACCAAAACGTTACGCTGTATTATTGGTCAGGAGATGGCCATAAGCGTCACCGAATGTCACATGCTCATATGTGTTGAAAAGCTTGAGAAATGCCAAACACAGCAAACTAAGTTTGAAATAGATATTTGGAATGGTTTGCGAACTACAAGAACTGAAAAAGTTTTAATTGAAAAAGAGCACAAAAAACGAAAAAAAGTATTGCATTTTGCTAACGTCGTCGCGACATGTCGTCGTCGTCGACGTCGCCCATGGAGCTGTCATTGCCAAAACAAGTCAATGATGATGTTGCACATTTACTAGGCAACCAAACTATACCAATCAAGTTTGATAATTGGGCATAACAAAATGTGTGTTAACACGTTTGTTATGATGGTACCATGTATTATATTCCAACCATTTTTGAAAAAAGGCTTTCCGGTAGTGACGTCACATTTATGGTGATTTGGGGGGAAAGCATCGGGTACACCTTGCCAGCAATACATTTTTGTAATGTCCAGGGTATATCCTTTTGACCTATGGGGTCAGTTGTTCCGGCCCTTTTCACATGAATAAATCTTCTGGGCTCCCGGACTACTAGTGCCATTACAATCATCTGACAAAAGTTTGCCAAAGTTAGCCTTAAAAACATCTAAACATACATCAAGATTCTAATGAATAAGGTCTACCGTAGCAAAGGTCCGAAGTGGATACCGATTTAGTATAGGATTAAGTATTAGTGAACGCATGTACCCTTGAAATGAAATTACTAGAAATAAAGGTAGAATGGGCAAAGTGCAGGCTGACATTGTTTCATGTATGGATGTGTCGTGGTATAACGGTTATGAACGATGACTGAAAGTTCAAGCTCATCCACTGTTACAGCAAAAATACTTCATTCACTTTACTGCTCTCTATCCATGTGTATAATTAGGTATCAGGTAGGAATGGCAAGAGTGCGCCTAACTAGCTACCATGAAGCTAAATGATCCCTTGGGATTAGACAGGTGTCTCAAAGACTTACAAGCATCCCAGCATGGCCGGCTAATCATAGTCCGTAGAGATGATACTAATTCATATTAGACGTTATATAGATATTATCATTACTGTCACATTTACAGATCTGCCATACATTGGTTGTTATCCGCGTGACTGTATTAAGGAATCAGTGCCACATCGCGGCAATTGGAGTCATCCCGATGATTGTACACAGACATGTACTGAACTAACTACAAACTACGCCATGTACGCAGGGCTTACGGAAGGAACACTTTGCCTCTGCGGGAAGTTCGTGTGCGAACAATCAAATCAGACTGGTGATGATAAATGTGGACTACCGTGTCCATTAGATCTTAATTACGGGTGTGGTGGCTTGCATACGACTCAGATTTATGGCACCAACGGTAAGGGAGTAAAGGAGTATCGAAAGTAGCAGTAGTATGGTGGTTGTAGTAGGTCTAGTAGCAGAAGTAGTAGTAGTAGTAGTAGTAGTAGTAGTAGTAGTAGAAGTAGAAGTAGTAGTAGTGGTAGTAGTAGTAACAGCAGCAGCAGCATTGGTAGTTGTAATAATAATAATAATAATAATAATAAAAATAATAATAACAATAATAATAATAATAATAATAATAATAATAATAATAAAAATAATAATAACAATAATAATAATAATAATAATAATAATAATAATAATAATAATAATGATAATAATAATAATAATAATAATAATAATTATAATAATAATGATAATACGCATGTCCCTCTGCACTAAATCAAATTAGAAAGTAAGTAAAGAGTGTTGGACACTGAGTTCATTACGTGTTCAATGTATATTTCTCATATAATTAAGAAGTGCATGTAATCGTATTAATAGAAGAAGTAGTAGTAGTAGTAGTAGTAGTAGTAGTAGTAGTAGTAGTAGAATTAGTAGTAGGCCTATACTGGTAGGAATAGTAGAAGTAATGATTCAGTACATGTGGCATAGTAGTAGTCTTAAAAGAAGTAGTGGTACATACAGTAGCATTTCAAGTTATCGTAAATGTAGTAGATGGCATACGTCTTGTAATGGTAGTGGTGACATCAAAGGAGTACTTAATAAAATATATCAGTTTGTCAGTCACGAGAACATTGTTTAGCGCTTGTTCTAGAAACTACCCATTTACCATAGCAACTTGCGAAGATGACTATAAATATTTATATATCATAAGAATGAGAAAAACTTAAAAAACGTGATATTGTTATTTTTGAATTCTTTCTATTGTGTATCAGTATGATATGTGTTTTATTGCCAATAGTCAGATTAGCTGTAGTTGAGTGGCAATCCTTATACTTGGTGTCGTCAGCATTTCGAAAATCCTAGCATTCCAACCAATCAATGCTGGTGCTATTCTAAAAGCAGTACTTCCCTTAATAAGTTAGCAAGCTGCTATCTTGTCAATTTATCATGTCATTGTATGTGGTTAGCCGCCAACTCCAAATGATGATTTTATTAATTTGTATTGAATTGAATTGCGTTGGTTTCTTTACTCTGCCCTGGTCGTATGACTTACCTTGAGTTGGTACTGCAGACACTAGCACGATGCCCGAGTCTACACCACCGAGTCCACTCAGCCTCAGAGGTGAGATCCATAAAAAACAGCACATGATACATGAACATGATGCATGAACATAATGGCAAACAGTGTATCAAAACTGAACTAACTTTATGGAAAGTATAAAGCCAAATAAATCGTTTGATTCTATACTCAAATCATTGATTTTCATCACAGAATCATATCAGTGGTCGATTCCACTTATTCGTTGTAATTTCTATGTAGACAAAATCAACATACCATAGTGCTTCCGAGGACAAAATCAATTATATCCAATCAATAATAATGTTCCATTTAGTTTTAGTCCAGATTTAGTACACTGTTTGCGGTAAACCTCTGTTCAGAATACAGGCCAATGTATTTATTTTAGACATTACTGAGGTGAGATCCATAACAAACATCACATTATACGTGATGAACATCATGCATGTATTTCAGTAAAATGTTTCAAACTTTAACTCGTACCATTCTCTGACCAAACGTGAAGTCAAACGTCAGAGCAAACTTAAAATTATGTCACATAGAGTTCATGTGACTGTTTATGTTTATCATTTTGTCATCTTTTCTAAATTATTCTTTTAATATAGAACTACTTGAATGATGATAAAACTGCCATTATGTTGTCGATGTACCAGGAAGAGTGAGATTGACTTAGGTATGACTCATGTTCTAATATACCAACAACAACAACATCCTTATAGGTTATGCACACATGCTCAGCAAGCTGATAACTTGATGCTTAAAATGACAACAATACAACTTGCAGGATCTGCATTATAAACATTGTGATTGGTATTGCTATAACGACAGGTGAAAAGATGCGCACTGCTCATCTGCGCTCCATAAAGTTATCTTTAAAACAATGAAACACTGTGAGAAACATCAGAAATGTCAATTAGTGATTAGGATGAATAGAAATTAACTCCGTTCGGAATCAAACTTCTCCCACTTTTGAATTGTGTATGAGAATTGTAATTGTGGAAGACAGCTTCAACCTTTGCTGTGCAATAAGAAAATAAGCGACATAAATAGACAATGCAAGACTATCTCTACTCTACTGACTTTGTAGACAACATTGCAAGCACACGTAGCTATTTTGTCTGATTTTTCTTAAGAACAAAAACTGATGACACGTGATGAAGCCGCGAAACATATTTGGTTTTATTCCACAGCTATCTTCCGGAACATTGGGATATGCATCGGAGCGCTTGTGATTGTTGTGATCTGTTTTATCTTTGCGAAGTATGCTCGAGCATACAGGTAATGTAGAAGCAGTATGAGATGTCGTCCTCTTCTTGTTTGGTACCTTCTTCACCTGCTCCATCTTTTCTCTGTTTCTAACTTTCCGTCATAATATGCTTTTCATCTGCTTCGTTTCCCCCCTTTCGGCATCATTCGATTTTATTTTACTACTCATGCTTTTGCTACCTTTAAGGGATAGTTCACCCTGAAGATAAGTTGGTTTAAATAAAAGGAGAAACATGAAAGAAACATATAAGTTAACTTTTGACGATAATCCGTTAAAGGATTAAAAAGTTATGATCTTTTGACATTTCAATTTTGTGACGTCACGTGCGAGGTGCTCTTCCATATGTTGTGTACAGAATAATTCCATGAACTGCTCTTTTTCTGTTCTTGACAACGGAATTATTTTTTTTCACACAGGTATGCGTGTAAAAACGTGTTTTATTGGTTACAGTTCGATATTCCGAAAGTTCGTTATGTAAATTGCCAATACCTCGATGTTCGATAGTCCGAAAACGAAAAAGGGCTCGTTAATCCGAGCATTTGTGGCGTTGTTCCGAAGGTTCGTTATTCCGAAGGTTCGTTAATCCGAAAATAAAATACGGTTCGTTATTCCGAAGGTTCGATAATCCGAAAAAAAATACGGTTCGTTATTTCGAAGGTTCGTTAATCCGAAAACGAAATAAGGTTCGTTACTCCGAAGGTTCGTTGATCCGAAAACGAAATAAGGTTCGTTAGTCTGAAACTGAAATAACCTGTTGCGAAGCCGGGAAAACCGGGAGGGCGGGCGTGTTGGGGAGGGGGGTGGGGGGCGGGTGGGTGGGTATAGAATCACCGTTGTTGTTCACCTTTAATTCGAAGGGAAAAGGTTGTTCGTTTGTGTTTTCTCCATGGTATCCAATTTCCATTAAGTTATGCTAAAAGAAAGAATTAATGTAGCCATGTTGTATCACAATGAACAAAGAATGTGTTGTTTTGTTGTTGTTGAAACATTGTCAAGCGAAAGGTTTTAATTCTTCTCATATATGTTTACATTGCATAATCTCTGTATACTTTCACTCGGCATGCTCGGGGTCCAATGTACATAAGCCCTGCTTCTTTTTGGACACTTCCACAAAAAATATTATTTCTACGAATGAATTGTGTTTATTATTTCTTGTTCGTTATTTATGTTCATTGAATCTGAACATCATGCATGTATTTTGTTTGTTTAATTTTAAAGTTTAATCTTGAATATTGTTGTAATGAGGGTGGGAAGGGGCTGATCTATCATTTCCAGGGGCGATGAAATACGCAGAATTCTTTCAAAGGGGTGATCATAATAGATTATGGGGCTAATTCATTTTCAAGCAAGAATCGATATCGGGTTTATCTCTCATTGGCAGACCTGTAAATTTTGGTACATTTTTAAATTGTTTTGTCCAAGCTCAAAATTTCAACTAAAAGATCTATTCTTGAATTAAATGTTTACCACTAACAAACCTAAAAAAAATGTGATTCTGCGCGGGGTGGGGGGCCGGGGGTGGGGGTGGGGGTTGTTTAAAACCTCCATCAGGGGCGTCGATCCCCTTTTTTTAACTGGGGGGGGGGGGGGGAGGGTAAAATAGCCATCCGCAGCCATCGTCTCAGGCAGCAATCGCTCAGATAAAATCAAAACCACAAAATACACATGCAAAATATCTTATTTCAACACCGTTTTTGTTACTAAAATAATTTTTCGGAAAAAATAACCTTATTTCCTTTTCGGACTAACGAACCTTCTCCCATTTTCGGAATAAAAAACTTTTTTTTTACATTTTCGGACAAACGAACCTTCGGAATAACGAACCTTATTTTATTTTTTCGGACTAACGAACCTTCGGACTAACGAATCTCATGTCGTTTTCGGACTAACGAACCTTCGGAATAACGAACCTTATTTCGTTTTCGGACTTACGAACCTTCGGATTAACGAACCTTACTTCGTTTTCGGACTAACAAACCTTCGGACTAACGAACCTTCGGAATAACGAACCTTATTTCATTTTCGGACTAACGAACCTTCGGAATAGTGAACCTTTGGAATAACGAGTGCTTTCCGTTTATTCAGTAAATATTCAAATGTTACAAACATTAAAAGGAAAATGCAACTGCAGCCAAGAAGCTGAAATGTTAATGTTTACAAAAGCAGTAATAAAATACATGTAATTACAAAGAAAAGAGCTCATTCCTGACACGACCTTCACATATATAATTAAAATATAAATATAAACGTTTTAAAGGTGTTGATATAAATAGTCAAAAGAGTACAAACGCGTGGTATGATTTAATACTGAATATGTACAGCTGCAAAATAGAGCCCTGCGAGCTATCTTAGATGTTGATTGGAAATATCCAAGTGATTTATTATTTCAATCGTTGAAAATTAATAACTGTATAGACAAATTGATAATAAGGAGTAATAAGCGTATACTATTGAATATACATAAAATACTACATGGAATGTCTGCCCATAGCATTCGTAAATATTTCTCATTAAAAACGTATTACTATGGGCTTAGGAAAACAACATTGCTTTTAGACATGCCGTTGCCTCGTACAAATAATAAAAAAACAGAGTCTTTCCTATCGGGGAGCCAAAATGTGGAATGAATTACCTAATGAAATAAAAATCTAGCCGAATTTTAACAAATTTAAGACTGCCCTCAATAAATTTATTGCATTTGACTTTCACATAGCATATAGCTCTTACATTGTTAAATCACATGTATCAATGATAGAACAAAAGTAGCAAATTGATTTTTTTCTCTCTTCAAGATGTTTTTTGTTCTTCTTCTTCCTCTTCTTTCTTTCTTTTAAATGATCATTTTTTATATATGTTTTTTGTTTTTATTTTGATTGTATTGTTCGTATATTTTGTTATGTTCTTTTGATAATGTATCATGTTCAAATGTACGATGTGTTATGTTTTTATCATGCACTGCCCCCTGAAAAACAGCCTTTGGCTGAAGTGGGTCACCTTGCTAAAATAAAATGAACTGAACTGAACTGAAGTACAATATCAACGCTAAAACTCATCATTTTATCGGCTGTTTAAAAGGTCAATTAAATATGGAATTGCACTGTTCCTAAATCTATTTGTTTTACATTTATAATGATTGAACTTTGGTATATATCTTAGAGAGACATTCACATGTTTTTGTCTCGGTAGCCAATCTTTACATTATGGGTTATTAGACAGTGATTTGGCAATGCATTACAAAGTTTTTCTTTTCTAGTTTCCAGACGTTCGAGTATGGCACGCCATAAGGGAATCAATTCAAAATACATTTCACTTGAACAAATATATGTTTCTCTTTCACTAAACCATTTCACTCCAGCAAATTTATATTTCACTTTCCAAAAATATATTCTACTTTTCAAAAAAATTCATTCCACTTTATCACAAAGATTTGTTTCACTTTTTTCCAAAATGCATTTCACTTTTTCACAAAATTATATTTCACTTCTCACAAAATATCATTTCACTCAATATCAAAATACTTCCACTTTCTAAAAAAAAATTCATTTCACTCTTCACAAAACTACTTTTCACTCTTCACCGAAATTCATTTAACTTTTTCACAGAAATACATTTTACTTTTCATAAAAATAAATTTCACTTTATCACAATAAATCGTTTCACTATCCACGAAAATATATTTCACTTTTCACAAAAATATATTTCACTTTTGAGCAAAAAAAGAATGATTTTACTTTCAGCAAAAAAAATCATTTTACTTTTGTTGGATAATACAATCCAATGAATTGATCTTGAGCCTCTACCTAAGGCCATAACAGTACGTTGATAAAATTCATTCCTCTTTGTTGTCACGTAAAAATCCATTCCTCTCTTTCGCAAGAAATCATTTCACTCTTTCCAAAAATACGTTCCTCTTTTTTCTCGGCCAAAAGGGGGCGCTGTATTTCGAGCAAGCGCAATTGCTAGATCATCAGCTCGGAATTAGGCGCAGTACAGTACGGCGCGGGACGACCAGTCTCGCCTGTCGGTACTGCGGTGGACGTGCCTACACTAGCCGCAGCGCATGCACAATCGCACGTATTTATTCAAGTCGTATGCACAGAACTTTTGTCGCTGCATATGTAATGAGCAATGACAGACCTGAATTCACAATAGAATAACTCAGGAAAGAAACGACACATTTCCATGAAATCTTCGGGGTTATGGAGATAAAACTATGAAATTCCGTTTGTCTCAAGGAAAATCTTAGGTGAATCATAGAAATATTTGAAAATCTAAGAGATTTATCGGAGGAAAATGTGTATTGTTACTCGTTTACAAAACATCTTAAAAATTAAGTTCTTTATACATGATTCACCGAAATAATTGCTTCAGAGTCTCAAGAAACCTTCTTTCTAGTAAAAAGTAGCCAAAATGTAATATTCTACAATCTATACCAGTCAGGAGCTAGCAAAATATAACCAGTGTTCCAAAAGGCTGAAGGAAAAGTTGCTCGCCGTACGAGAGCGATGCTTTGATCGAAATCTCGCCCGGGGGTCCCCCTTAATGCTTCACACACATTCCGTATATAACTGCTAGCAAGGGAAACAGTGTGCGCGTGACGGTTGTCCATCGTGATTAATCGTACGGTATATTTAATAGTGAGTGCACCCCCGTTACCAAAAGCCCTCCGACTTGCATTATTGCACCACTCGTTGACTATTGTGTGTGTATCACTTTTGGAAGTGGTTCGTCGTCTCGGGGTCGTTAAGCAGGTCGTTCTAGTAGTTATGGTATCTGTCTGTTTGCATTGCCATCTTCCTGTTCTTGGTATAACATGTACTGATCGATGTTTGATACTGTTATTTTTATACTCCATGAAGTGATATAAAGAAATGAAAATCAAAGTTTAACACCACAAACTGACGTATGTAGTTTAAGCAATTTTATTTTACCCATGATGGTATGGGAAGCACTTGTTATTCCGAAGGTTCTTTTAGTACAAAGATTCGAATACATGTACTCGAAAGCTTTGTTATTCCGAAGGTTCGTTTATTCTGAAGGTGCGTTATTCCGAAGGTTCATTAGTCCGAAAACAAAATAAGGTTCAATGTTCTTTGAATGTTTCCATGGTGAGAGTGTACTAATAAATACTATTTAGAAAATAGCAAAACTTTCGGTAACACCATGTGGTTGTATTCTTTCGGATAATTGGCCCACTTATGGGGTGAAGAAAGGAAAGGAAAGTGAAAAGTGAAAAGGAGAGGTGAATTTTTATATTTTATAACACTTACACAAGACTATTTTTAGCTTTAGTTTTCGGTGTTTTAAACCGAAAATAAATGGGATGGAATGGAGGTTTAAAACACCGAAAACTAAAGCTAAAAATAGTCTTGTGTAAGTGTTATAAAATATAAAAATTCACCTCTCCTTTTCACTTTTCACTTTCCTTTCCTTTCTTCACCCCATAAGTGGGCCAATTATCCGAAAGAATACAACCACATGGTGTTACCGAAAGTTTTGCTATTTTCTAAATAGTATTTATTAAAATAAGGTTCGTTATTCTGAAAACAAAATAAAGTTTGTTTTTCTGAAGGTTCGTTAATCCAAAAGTGAAATTAGGTTTGAACCCTTTTAACGAACCTTCTAAAAAACAAACTTTTGTTTTCAGAAAAACTAACTTTATTTCGTTTTCGAATGAACGAACCTTCGGAAAAAAACGAACTTTATTTTGTTTTCCGAGCCTTCGAAATATCGAACTCTAACCGATGATATAGCCATACTACATGTATTGGCATGAAATTATTAAATCTCTTTGGTAAATTAAAACTTTAATCCACGCTAGATGAGGGTACAGAGTGATAGATCCCGACGAAAGGGCACAAGTTCCCCCTCCAAAACCCCAAAGGATTTTTTTTATTGTGGGGGGGGGGGGGGGGGGGGGGAAGGGGGCTCGAGAGTAAAAAATAAAAACAAAATTGAAAACTTTCACCCCCCCCCTACCCCCCCCCCCTACCCCCCCCCCCCCCCAACATGCACACAATGCACTCTTTTTATTCTGAAAATGCACCATTGCATTGTAAATCATATTTCTAAAGTATCATTAAGAAAGTCATTTACCCCCCCCCCTCTCTCTGAACATGTTTCACCCCTTTTCTCCTTTTTTCCCAACTCTTCTCTTCTTTTTCTAGTATCTCTTTCTCACTCTCACCTCTAATATTTCTGTAATTTTTTTTCCCTCACACACATACTATTACTCAATTCTCCACAGCACATAGGCATATCCATTGAAAAGTAATTGGTAAATCGGGCACAAAAAAGAGCGGTGTACTAAATGGAATTAAATAGTGCTGCAAATGGCAAGACAACTTTTATTAACAGCTGACAGTGGATGAGCATGCAAAAACATTTAAAAGTACTGTACATCTCTTGTTTGAATACCTGACTTGTCACAATTTACATGAGGTATTGAAATGCTGGCAATGTTATCGTATGGGCCCTACCACATGGCCCATGGTAACTACATCACACACTGTAGTACAAATCACAAAGTTGCCTACATTTATATTTTACAGTGTCCCAGGAGGTACACTTATACACTTCATAACTGTGACTGAAAATATAATGTATCCAAAGTATTATTTCTTCATGTCACAATGTCTACCTTCTAAGTACAAACTGTGTTGATACTGTACATAGCAAGATACCTCTTGTAATTGCATTTACATTCTTAAAAGCTATAATTCTTGCACTTTCTTTGGCAATTTCTTTTAAGTACATGTACAAACTAAATTAAGAACAACTTGAATGTGAAGTGAAAACTACATAAAAGAAGATATCATATTTTTCTTTTCTGAAATAAATTATGTAACAAAAATACTTAACTTGAAAGAAGAGATGTTACTCACATAATCCCTTTTTGATTCACACACATGTCTGAGAATATTTGCGAGAATATTTCCTGATAAAAGAAGTAATCTTAGAATGTATTTTGGCAAACTTTCAGATACCAAAAAATAATAAATATGTTGTTGTACAGTGAATGAGTTATACATGCATGCATCTCTTTGTAATTCACACATGAAACACAATTTGAACATCATGTGAGGCTTGAACAATAACACAAAAGATTGAAAATAAAATGACCGTGATGCACATTCTATTAAATATAGAATTAAACTTAAGCCACAAAACCAAACAATGGTTAAATATAAAACATCAAGCATCATATTTCCATATCTTCATATTCAGAGTCTATGTTTTCTCTGTCATATTCTTTTGGCAGTATATCAACTTCCAAGCCACTTTCAATGTCTTCATCATAAAGGATACTTAAAGTACTGCTTACAGTAGAATCATCATCATCCTCATCATCATCATTATCATCGTCATCATCATCATCATCATCATCACTAGCATCACTAGCATCATCACCATCATTATCAAGATCAGCTGAATATTCTGTTGTGGTGTCACATGTCGATGTAGATTGCATTGGCATAGTTACATTAGGAACATTTTCACAGTGTTTGCATCTACAACCAGGGCCACATTTTCTTTTAACTTTAACACATTTACAAAGCCTATTTGTACATTTGCTCTTAGAACAAGCACAGCCTCGTGTAAGGTATATAACATTTTCTCTAATGCGATTAATATTTTCTTCTGTATCCCAAATAATGCTGACCTTGTTCTTATCATCTTGATTTGTTACATTATATCCATAAAAAGAAATGTTTGGATATACATGTATAAAAATTGGAGAATTAACTTCATCCCATACTGTTGATACCCAACAACTCCTTAACCAGTGAAGGTTCAAAGCAGAATTAGAAGGGAGCAGATCATCTTCATATTCACCTTTCCATGAAGCTAAACGTACTATATCCAGAGCCTTATGATGCCGTGACATAATATCAGAATCTTCTATACTATTGTACAGATCAATAATCAAATTGTAATTATGAAGACAAGAAAGGTTAACATGGTAATATATGCACATAATAAGGCAATAAAAAGACATTAAACCATCATCTGAATTAGCATTCAATTCAGTTTGAGCTAAGTGACCTTGTGTATTACTGTAGCATCCAGTAATAAAATGTGCATGTTGGAAAAATAATTAAAAAAAGGTAGGCTTCCCTATATGCGCAAAGTATGAAACAAAATCACAACCTGACGTGATATATAAAACCTGAAGAATCTTCCAAACATTTAACTGCTTATTTATCAAACTTGCCAAATCAGAATCATGGTCACATGCAGACTGTAATGAATTGAGATTTAGATATTTTTCATCCCATGCTCGGGCACTGTATTGCACTGTGACATGTTTATTACCAAAGTTCAAGGGAAGTCCTATCACACCGATATCACGATCAATAGAATATATTAAAATATTATTGCATGGAGTATCATTTACATGTAACCAGATCCATGTATCACTTTCCTCGTGATTATGGACAATATTATGATGATCAATGCCTTGCTCACTTATTGAAACACCTGTCCATTGACTAGAACTCTCAATTCCGACATGAAATCCTCCAGAAGTAATAAAAACTTTACCACTGTTTATTTCAATATCATTTTTTACAAGCTCAATAAATTTATTGGACAAGTAACGACATAAGGTGTGTTTGTTCTGGCGAACTTTAAGAAAATTATTCCATTGGTTTGGAAGAGGGACTTTGTCATCAAGTGACTCATAATAATAACATTCTCCTTCAGTTTTATCCCTTCTGCTACGTTCTACATCTTTTGGAGAAATACCCTGTGTTCCGACTTGATCAAAGAGGATCCTGACTTCTTTTACATTTTTCTTGAAAAAAAGAAAACACCCATCTAGCTATCAGAAATTGTGCATATTCCTCAAATGTTTTTAGATTTTTCAGGGGAGAACTATATATTATATTCACGCCTTCTACAATCACGCACGTATAAGACACAAACTTGAAAGACGGGGACACTATTTCATAACTTGATGAATATCTTTTTTTTTTTTTTTATCTTTTTCTGGTGTATAGGACTCATTCTTCAACTTTTTTGAATATTTTTGCCTGCAACTGTTTTATATACAAGAAAAATCTGAAATGTCTGTAAACTTTGATTTGATTAAATCTTTTAGCATTTCAGACTTAATTAAATTGAAATGGGTGTATTTGTGAGATGTTTTTTGACAAAGGCGACATGGTCCACATGAAAAATTCCCACAGGGCTGCTTATGTTTGGTAAGCTTTTCTTTCACCCCAACGAAACATTTGTGTTTTTGTTGAACAATACTGCACGAGGGGCGATTGAAGGTGGAACTGGTGGCGGATGGGGATCAGGAGCTAGAGGTGCGATTGAAGGTGGAACTGGTGGCGGATGAGGATCAGGAGCTAGAGGTGCGATTGAAGGTGGAACTAGTGGCGGATGAGGATCAGGAGCTAGAGGTGCGATTGAAGGTGGAACTGGTGGCGGATGAGGATCAGGAGCTAGAGGTGCGATTGAAGGTGGAACTGGTGGCGGATGGGGATCAGGAGCTAGAGGTGCGATTGAAGGTGGAACTGGTGGCGGATGGGGATCAGGAGCTAGGGTGCGATTGAAGGTGGAACTGGTGGCGGATGAGGATCAGGAGCTACAGGTGCGATTGAAGGTGGAACTGGTGGCGGATGAGGATCAGGAGCTACAGGTGCGATTGAAGGTGGAACTGGTGGCGGATGGGGATCAGGAGCTACAGGTGCGACTGGACGATTGACATGAAGAGGAGAAAGTGGAACTGCTGGTGGATGGGGATCTGGAGCTTCAGGTGCGACTGGATGAGTGACATGAAGAGGAGAGGATCTTACTTGCGGAGAATCACACAAGTGGACATCCTCATATTTGATCTGTGGTTAAGGTGAAAAAAAAACACATTTAGGCAAAACATTAGTAAAACTGAAAGAAAAAAATGTTCCTTACAAGTCAATATCACATACAGAAACATTTCTTACTTAAGTTTTTTTTTTCGCAGAGCAAGATCACTTTAATCACAACTAAAATGACGAAAAAGGACTTTACCAATTTCTCAGTCAAACAGAGGGACATTAAGGCCAGTCCAAACTGCATCCATGGAAAGAAGTTAGGAAAGTGTAAAAAAAAATTATGGTAATGTATTTTACTACCCTATCATTTAAAACACCCTGCCCCACCCCCACAAAATATAATCATGCCCAGCCACCAAAGTTAGTAGACCTAAACACCTTCTTCCTTTTCCGGTGCTTCTTGATCCTCTGCCGCCTCCTCTTCCTTTCTCTGGCCTTCTTGCGTGAGGTAACATATGGAGTAGGTGACTTGGGGAGTGGGGAACAGGAGTATGTGTGGTAGCATGATAATTGTGCTGGGAATGTTATGTATGGAATAAGGCTCAGGTTCTTAAATGATAGCTCATGATATTTAGGGGGAGGAGGGAGCAACACTGGATCTCGTTTTTTAATAACTTTCTTTTTTTTTCTCTTTGGTTGTTCCACCTTCGGTTTAAGATAAGGCTTTCCTTATCGTTCCCTTTTTCTGTATTTTATAAGGGCTTTTTCCTTTTCTGATAGGATTGGTTGTTGAACAGTTGATTTTGAGCGGGAACTGCAGGAAATTTTAATTAAAATTTTTAATTCTTTAGGTATTCAAGTTGTTTGCTTGGGTTTGAAGTTTTCGTAGTAAACAAATTGAGATATTAAATTTGTGAATTCAGAAGCGAGTGCTGACTTCCCTTCAAGAGTTAAATGAACACCATCAAAATGAAAAAACCTATCACTGCACAAAAAGGAGGAAGTGGCGAGTACCACATAGCAATTAAAAAAACCTTAGCACAATTTGTGTAAATTATTATCATAGTATCTCGACTTTGTGTATAAATCTTCTTTAAAATATTTTAAGAGGACGAGTCGAAGGTTATCAAAGCAGTCTAAATGTTTTTAAAAGACAAGTCGACCACATATACCCCCATCACTATACCAAAAACATAACACGGAAATACACGTACGGGACTGGACACTAGTTATTTCGTTCACAAGTTTTTGCGCGGTTTCACCAATTCTACAAAGCAAACGAAGGCTACTTCCGGTCAAATAGGATATTTAAGTCATTTTCGAACTGATCTTTAAGACAAAAGAACTGGTGATTCGATCAAATCCCCGATGGCATCACAAAGCAACATTTCATCTTTTTGCGTAAGAAGTTTCAATACAAAACGATTTTTCAACTGTTAATCATTGACATTTAAGCTATTGACTCGGGCTTTTCTACCGCGATGACGAACGTGGACATGATGGAGTGGAATCTTGTATTTTAATATAGAATCTCACATAAGCTTGTATGATGGGGGGACCCTATAGGGCGGCTAGGCTTGTCTGCGCACCTAGTGATATTTCACTGAAAATTGACAAACTTTCATTTTTGTATTCCTCTAATGGCTGACCTCATTAACAGTTACATACTAAATAGATCTAGATCTCCAGTAGTACATGATCTAACATTCATGGCATTATAACCCTACAGGGCTCCGCCGCGAATGGGCGGAGCACTGTACTACTGTAGGGTTAATGGCATTAGAGCTACCACACTACATAACCGGCGTTAGAATCTAGATCTAACAGTCACGTACTAACGTTAACGTACGTTGTAACTGTTAGTTAACAAAATAATTTAGACCTTTTGGTCTTGCCTCTAGGATAACCACAAACGTACAAACTAATACAGTGACATACCTTTGATTTTGATTCCAGGAATATGATAACGTTAGACATCCGTTTCTATATAGTAGATCTTCACGGTGTCTATACTCTAGTGTGGCTCGGTAGGTACGCGTATAAACAACTGTTAGGCGGCCGGGCGCGGCCGGATCGGAGGCTAGGCCTAGGCACCTTCACAGCAGTACCGACAGCAGTCCCGCGCCGTCTGTACTGTACTGTACTGCCATCCGAGCTGATGATCTAGCTTGCGCTTGCTCAAAATACAGCGCCCCCTTTTGGCCGAGAAAAAAGAGGAACGTATTTTTGGAAAGAGTGAAATGATTTCTTGCGATAGAGAGGAATGGATTTTTACGTGACAACAAAGAGGAATGAATTTTATCAACGTACTGTTATGGCCTTAGGTAGAGGCTCAAGATCAATTCATTGGATTGTATTATCCAACAAAAGTAAAATGATTTTTTTTTGCTGAAAGTAAAATTATTCTTTTTTTGCTCAAAAGTGAAATATATTTTTGTGAAAAGTGAAATATATTTTCGTGGAAGTGAAATATATTTTCGTGGAAGGTGAAACGATTTATTGTGATCAAGTGAAATTTATTTTTATGAAAAGTAAAATGTATTTCTGTGAAAAAGTGAAATGAATTTCGGTGAAGAGTGAAAAGTAGTTTTGTGAAGAGTGAATTGATTTTTTTTTCTTAGAAAGTGAAAAGTATTTTGACATTGAGTGAAATGATATTTTGTGAGAAGTGAAATATAATTTTGTGAAAAAGTGAAATGCATTTTGGAAAAAAGTGAAACATATCTTTGTGATAAAGTGGAATATTTTTTTTGAAAAGTAGAATATATTTTTGGAAAGTGAAATATAAATTTGCTGGAGTGAAATGGTTTAGTGAAAGAGAAACATATATTTGTTCAAGTGAAATATATTTTGAATTGATTCCCTTATGGCGTGCCATATTCGAGCTTACACGTAATAATTGCATTTTCATAATTTATGTAATCCTTATACCTAACAGTATTTTACACACCGTTCTTTGAAAACTTTCTAAACTGTACACTTGCTTAATTGTTAATCCACCGTTATAAACAGATACACAATATTCTAAAATGGGGCGGATATATTCAGTGTAAATTGTTATAAGATCAGCAAGAGGTAAATATTTTTTTTAACCATTCTTAACGTATACAATTTTCTGTTGCACTGTTTCAGTATCGCGTTAACATGTTCATCCCACTTCAAGTTGGGCTGAGCACTCCGAGAATTTTTACTGTTTCAACATTTGTGAGAGGCGAATCACCAATAAACAAAATGTCAATTAGAGGAGGGGTTTTCATGAAAGTAATAGTCATTGTTGCACATTTGAGTGGGTTTACTTTCATGTGATTATAATGGGAACATTCTCCTAATTGAGTTAGACTGTTTTGCATTAACATCGGATCACTAGATGTGCGGTTCTCTAATAAGGTGAGGTCATCAACGTATTTAAAGTATGGTAAAGTGCTATTTTGACAAGCATCATTAAACATTAATAAAAACAAAATTGGGAACAACTTTGTACCCTGGGGTTCTCCAAAATGAATGTTCTTATATTGATATAAAACGCCTTTGTATTTGACACGTTACGATCTTTGTTGTAGAAAACTTCTAATCCAATCAACTATAAAAGGCCTTACATCGTGTGCAATCAATTTTCTTATCAAAAAGTTATGATCTAATCTGTCAAAAGCTTTTAAAAAATCTGTACATACAATGGTTGGAATCGATTTTGATCTTTCACAATTTGTATAAATCTCATGTAGCAATATTATTAAATAATGGGTGGTCGATAAACCACGTCTATTTCCATAGTAATGAGAATCAAGGTATTTGCAAATAGCATTTAAAAGCCATTCAGTAATGAAACATTCTACTATTTTAGCGAATTGGCTTGTCAAACATATCGGACGAAGTTGATCTAATATTGGAGGTTGACTCTTAGGAATGGGGACAATTTGTCCCCTCTTCCACTGCCATGGAACCATGCCCAATTGGAGTGATGCATTGAAAATATCAGCATGTTTCTTTGCCTCTCTCTTCAAAGCACAAATTCTATATCTTACGTATCATGGAGTCATATTTGTCTTCTGAATATATCCAAGAATACTTCATGGAAATTTGTGCTGTCAAATGGTGCTGAATATTCATTCTGATAACATTTTCTCTCTATCACATAAATGTGCACGTGGGATTGAGCTTGATTGAGGAAGTGATCCCTTTGTTTGTTTGATGGACAATGGCCTGATTAAAACAAATCAAGATTGCACTTCAAAAGCATCAATCCTTTCATGATCATTTCTCTATGACGAGCGGACGTTTTAAAGCTGAAGGCTTGTAAGATCAGTTCAGTTTCATTTTCTAAAGCACTGAAAATGATGAGATGAAACATAATTAGTACTTGATTTGTCTTTGTTTGTTCTATTCTTTTGTCCCTTATAGTACACATATTATCTACTCTACACATATCCCCTCTTCTCTTTTCATATTTATAATTATTATCGTCTCTTCCCAATTCTCTTCACTACTCTCTCCCTCTACCGTCTCTTTGCCTCTCTCTTCTCTTTTTCTCTCTACCGTCTCTTTGCTTCTCTCTTCTCTTCTCTCCCTCTACCGTCTCTTTGCCTCTCTCTTCTCTACTATCCCTCTACCGTCTCTTTGCCTCACTCTTCTCTACTCTCCCTCTACCGTCTCTTTGCCTCTCTCTTCTCTACTCTCCCTCTACCGTCTCTTTGCCTCTCTCTTCTCTACTCTCCCTCTACCGTCTCTTTGCCTCACTCTTCTCTACTCTCCCTCTACCGTCTCTTTGCCTCACTCTTCTCTACTCTCCCTCTACCGTCTCTTTGCCTCTCTCTTCTGTACTCTCCCTCTACCGTCTCTTTGCCTCTCTCTTCTCTACTCTCCCTCTACCGTCTCTTTGCCTCACTCTACTCTACTCTCCCTCTACCGTCTCTTTGCCTCACTCTTCTCTACTCTCCCTCTACCGTCTCTTTGCCTCACTCTTCTCTACTCTCCCTCTACCGTCTCTTTGCCTCACTCTTTTCTACTCTCCCTCTACCGTCTCTTTGCCTCTCTCTTCTCTACTCTCCCTCTACCGTCTCTTTGCCTCTCTCTTCTCTACTCTCCCTCTACCGTCTCTTTGCCTCTCTCTTCTCTACTCTCCCTCTACCGTCTCTTTGCCCCTCTCTTCTCTACTCTCCCTCTACCGTCTCCTTGCCTCTCTCTTCTCTACTCTCCCTCTACCACCTCTTTGCCTCTATCTTCTCTTCTCTCCCTCTACCGTCTCTTTGCCTCTTTCTTCTATTCTCTCCCTCTACCGTCTCTTTGCCTCTCTCTTCTCTTTTTCTCTCTACCGTCTCTTTGCCTCTCTCTTCTCTACTCTCCCTCTACCGTCTCCTTGCCTCTCTCTTGTCTACTCTCCCTCTACCGTCTCTTTGCCTCTATCTTCTCTTCTCTCCCTCTACCGTCTCTTTGCCTCTCTCTTCTATTCTCTCCCTCTACCGTCTCTTTGCCTCTCTCTTCTCTTCTCTCCCTCTACCGTCTCTTTGCCTCTCTCTTCTCTACTCTCCCTCTACCACCTCTTTGCCTCTATCTTCTCTTCTCTCCCTCTACCATCTCTTTGCCTCTATCTTCTCTTCTCTCCCTCTACCGTCTCTTTGCCTCTCTCTTCTATTCTCTCCCTCTACCGTCTCTTTTCCTTTCTCTTCTCTTCTCTCCCTCTACCGTCTCTTTGTTTCACTCTTCTCTTTACTCTCTCTACCGTCTCTTTGCCTCTCTCTTGTCTACTCTCTCTCTCTCTACCGTCTCTTTGCCTCTCTCTTCTCTTCTCTCCCTCTACCGTCTCTTTTCCTCTCTCTTCTCTTCTCTCCCTCTACCGTCTCTTTGCCTCTCTCTTCTCTACTCTCCCTCTACCACCTCTTTGCCTCTATCTTCTCTTCTCTCCCTCTACCATCTCTTTGCCTCTATCTTCTCTTCTCTCCCTCTACCGTCTCTTTGCCTCTCTCTTCTATTCTCTCCCTCTACCGTCTCTTTGCCTCTCTCTTCTCTACTCTCCCTCTACCGTCTCTTTGCCTCTCTCTTCTCTACTTTCCCTCTACCATCCATTTGCCTCTCTCTTTGCCTCTCTCCTTCTACCGTCACTTTGCCTCTCTCTTCTCTTCTCTCCCTCTACCATCTCTTTGCCTCTCTCTTCTCTTCTCTCCCTCTACCGCCTCCTTGTCTATCCCTTCCCCCGTACCTTTCTTTTTATTCTCTCTTCTCTACTTTTTCTGCTCCTGTATTTTTTCGTCCTCTCCTCTAATTCTGATTTGTTTGCTTATCCACTTCAACCATGATCACCCTCCTCATATTCTCTCGTCCTTCTTTCTTCTTTTTCTCTCCTCTCTCTTTTCTTTTCCTTCATTTGTCTTCTCTCCTCTCTCGTCTCTTCTCCTTCCTTCTTCTTTCCTCTCTCATTTCTTCTCCTTCCTTCTTCTTCTCTAGTTTCTTCTCCACCTTTCTTCTTCTCCCATCTCTCATTTCTTCTCCACCTTTCTTCTTCTCTCATCTCTCATCTCTTTTCCTTCCTTCTTCTTCTCTCCTCGCTCGTCTCTTTTCCTTTTCCTTCTCTCCTCTGTCGTTTCTTCTCCTTCCTTCTCCTTCCCTTCTCTCTCGTTTCTTCTCCTTTCTTCTTCTCCTCTTCTCTCTCGTCTCTTCTCATTCCTTCTCCTTCCCTCCTCCCTCTTCGGATAGAGCTAGTAACCCGGATCAAGGGGCAGACCATCCACTCAGCATGTGGAGTGCTGTTCCTGTACCATCCCAAGTTGGAGAGCTACTAGACTATATGGGGTCACCTAACCCTGAGAATCATCAGAATCAACTCCTCGATACTCCTCCGTGTAAAGTTCTGGATGAGACAGGAAGTCCGCAGTACGCACGGCGGATTGTTCGTGGATCATCCAGAGATGGAGAGGCTCTGAATGATCCAGGAAATTCACATCAGCAGAGCAAAATACGTACTCCCTCGATTGACCTTCCAATCGAGGAAGGTGGCCCGCAGTACGAGCGGCGGATTGTCCGTGGTTCATCGCAAATTCGATTCTGAGATGAATTTTGGACGGGTCTACCAACAATTATAGGCTAGAGTCCAGAGACTGCAAGTACCCATGACACTCCCTTATTCAACTTCTCCTTCTCCTCTCCCACCTCCTAATCCTTCTCTTTCTTAAAGCACTTCCTTTCCATTGTCTTCTGCCTTTCTTCTCTGTTGTCGGCTACATTCCAACGAGTAAGGTCGGCCGATGTGGATCCACTTATTCTTTGACGCCGTCGCATTTTAGGGCGCCCTCTTCACTCGCTCGTAGCACATCACTTCTTCTTCCTGTCAGATCCATCAATATCCCTACTTCAACGTTGATACATGATCCGGAATCAGACAGGTGAAACAGTAATGCACAGAGTGGGTGAGAATTTGGGACTCGTACAAACGCTGCAGTTACCTTGAATTGTAGCGCACATTATTTACATTGATAAAGGACAAGAGAAAAATTCATTGAAAAAAGCAAGACATTGTTTGAACAGAAACGATCATTGGTTACGATGATTTTTCTGACTGTTTTTCATGCTTATGGTATGTTCAGGCATCCGTTATTTTTTAGGAGGTCTTTCGTAATCGACAGATCTCCTCTTAATTTCATTAGAAATTTCTTCCTTAATTCTTTTTTTCTTAACGCAAAATATTAAAATGCTGCAAATCAACTCAAAATTGTTTTACAAATATGTTTCAGGCCATTTCAAGCATTTCAAAATTTGCCGCACGTTTACACGTGCGTCACGCTAACACAACCTCAGAATATTTTTTTTTCACTAGATTGATTATTCTGACACTACATACATCATATCCTGTCATTTTGAGCCATGTTCATGCAATAGCAAGGTCGTGCGAAAAAAAATTAAAGATCATGACATGACCTTCATGTCAGCTACGAGCAATTTAATGAAAATCTTTTCCTCAATGTATCTCTAGTTCTGATCATCTATAGAAAATAAAATTTGACTTGCATAAATTTAATGACAAGACAATCAATTTCAATAAAAAAAAACAAATGCACGCGTATGGCAAGCCGTTTTAACATTTATTCCTATTTCTTGATATCACGAATTCGATTTCTTGATATCAAGAATTCGACTTCTTGATATCAAGAATTGCCATTGCTTAACTACACAAAACCATTTCTTGCTATCAACAATTCGAATTCTTGATATCAAGAAGTCGAATTCTTGATATCACGAATTCGATTTCTTGATTTTAAGAAATCGAATTCGTGATATCATGAATTCGACTTCTTGATATCAAGAATTCGAATTGTTGATATCAAGAAATGGTTTTGTGTAGTTAAGCAATATCAATTATTGATATCAAGAATTCGAATTCGTGATATCAAGAAATAGGAATAAATGTTAAAACGGCTTGCCATACGCGCGTAATTGTAGGTTAGTGCATTAACGCGTGCGCAAAAAAAATGTTCTAAATCAACTAATAATTGCTATGCATAATTATGTTTCAGGGGCGGTATTCAATTCAATACTTAAGAAAAGTACAAAAAATACTTAGTATTTGGCCAGGCTAAGTACATGTATTTGGTTTATTCCATATTCAAAAATATGAGTAAAATAGTAAAAAACTAAGCAAAATTGTGACGTCATGCACATCAGCTGATTCATCACAGCTGGCGAACAGTTTTGTGCAAGAATTCTCTATGGCTCTTTGCGTGTTAAAAGAACAATCGCACAATCATTAATTTTTATGCGGTAAATTTGCATAGGTTTTGTGTACATATATGTATCGCAACGTATCGTATACTAGTACGGGGGAGCGAGGTAAATACGGACATCTGGACATGGGGTAATACGGGACAGGCCTGTTTAAGGACTATCGCGATAGATGTCGTTCTAAATCAATCCTGGCTGAGATGCTCTGCACGTGACAAGTCAAGTTCCAGAAAATGTCTTTATTTACATTTAATGATAAGTTTTTAGACAAAGTGTTATTCCTACCCCAGAAAATGTGTTTATAGATTTCAGTTGATCGATTCATTGCTCTCAGGGGGTTAGATTTACAATAATTTTTGCAAAAAAGTTTTATTCACTGTAATTCATTGTTTAACATAAATGTAGTGTTAATTATTGTGAATCAGTAGTTTAGGCTGTATAAAGGTATCATGGGTCAAAGGTCAGCGTGGGGTCATAGCGGACGGGTGTACGTTATTGCCTCATGATGTCCCGTATTACCGGTAATATTATAACTTTTACTCTTATATAACGAGGAATCTAAAATAACAGGGTGAATATATCATTGTCATTGTGCTTATGATAATGATTGCACGCGTCGTATTTTACAGAACCTGCACCATGAAGATACAGATCAAGATCAAGTTGATGACAATGAGGATGATGATGGTGACATGCCGGTGGTAGTGAATGTGTTTTAAGGTGAAAGACTGTGGAGAATTGCTACTTAAACATTCAGCGATCTTGCTTCAAATCAACTCTTAATCAGAAAAGAGAAAATTATGAACCAGTTATTACCATGTGTGTTGTGTGTGTTTGTGTGTTTGTGTGTGTGAGCATGCCAGTCTGTCTGTAATCACCCAGTCACTTGGCGCAAGTGAGATCTGACAGTCTTCTTAAGATTGTCCGATGTTCAGTCATGCGTGCACGGGATCAAATGAAAATGGTACCTGAATGTACTTGGAGGATACCTCTATCAAGACATATCATGAAACTAATGATTAAATATTCCTATTTTAAACAATTCAACTTTACAAAAGTGGGACATTTTTTCTGACTCACTCTGTAGAAGACTTCTGCAAGGAGTTCCCTGAAACCATGCTCATGTGAAATTGCATGCGGAAGATGCTGAAAAATTGAGTTAATGTCGTACTGACCGGGGCTGTTTTGGCTTTCTGAAGACATGGAAGACGCCAATAAAGAAGAGCGAAACCTCAACTCTGGTGTCCTTGCTTGTCGTGGTGTCATCGGCGTGAACCCTTTCAATGGTAATAATCCTCATCATTATTGTAATTGTGTTTATTGGTATTAGCCGCATTCACACGGTGAAAGCCAATTAACACGGTAAAAAAGAGAAAAATCTTACAAGTATTTTGTGGTTATCTTGTGGTTTGTCCTCACTAAGCAAAAATAGCATAACTTTTTATCATAGAGATTTTGGGCAAAATAATTTGAGAGGATTGTTTCTCACCTTATCAGCACATTAAGCCAATAAGTCATGCGTGAGTGGGCAAATTTAAGAGCCAAAATGTAACTTTTTAAAAGTCATAAGGGTAATTTTGGGTTTCTGTCATATGAATTTTGGATGAATTCCATATCTGGTGCATAACTAATGTCCTTTCATTGTTTATCATCCATCTCTCGATGCACCTACACATATCCCGACATTTAATCCATTGTTCTGGTTGAGTGAGCACCGTTTAAAAAATGCTCATCCATCTTGGGTTTGAAACTTTTAAAAACCCTTTATTTTTGTGAAAAAATACAACTGGATATTTTGACAAAGATGTAATATGACCTGTTATGTAAACATTAGAAGTCATTTCCGTGTCATGGTTGAGTGACTACACCTTAAAAATTGCACAAAAAATGTCAAAATGTACTGTTAAAACGGCATACATGATTACCCTTGTGACTTTCGAAAAGTTATATTTTTGCCTTTAAAATTTACCTTCTCATGCATGACTTATTGGATTAATGCCATTTTCACACAGAGGTTAGTCAATAAGTTAAGAAACAATCCTGCAAATTGTTTTGCCCAAAACCGCTTCGATAAAAAGTTATGCTATTTTTCTTATGGGGGGGGGGGGGGGGGGCGGGGTGTTACACCCACAAATGTAATAATCGCCCTCAAATGTAATAACGCCCACAAATGTAATAACACTTTAACCACAAATGTAATAACGCCTGCAAATGTAATAACTCTTTACCCACAAATGTAATAATTTCACCCAAAAATGTAATAATCACTTTACCCACAAATGTAATAATTTATAGAGGATATTTTGTCGAATTTCTTCAAAACTGAGACCCTGTACTGATGCATCGGTAAAGCAGGCAGTCTTTATTCCAGACCCAATTATAGGCCCGATCATCTTCTCTCTGTGGAATAACGTGAGAATGGAGCCTAGTCTTTCCTCTAAACCCGGTTGTTTCAAAAATAAGAGCGTAGGCTTTTCTCCAGACCCGTTTAATTCATTTTTCTAAATCTTCAAAACCAAGGCCCGATCGTCTTATTCTTGTGGAATAACATGAGAATCGAGCCTAGTCTTTCCACCAGACCGGGTTATTTAAAAAAAAATAAGAGCATAGTATTTTCTTATTCTTGTGGAATAACATGAGAATCAAATCTAGTCTTCCAGACCCGATACTTTAAAAAAAAGAGCGTAGTCTTTTTCCAGACCCATTTTTTTTCATTTTTTTAATCTTCATAACCAAGGTCCGATCATCTTATTCCTGAGGGATAACCTGAGAATCAAATCTAGTCTTTCCTCTAAACCTGATTGTTTCAAAAATAAGAGCGTAGGCTTTTCTCCAGACCCGTTTAATTCATTTTTCTAAATCTTCAAAACCAAGGCCCGATCGTCTTATTCTTGTGGAATAACATGAAAATCGAGCCTGGTCTTTCCTCCAGACCGGATTATTTAAAAAAAAAATAAGAGCATAGTATTTTCTTCAGACCCAATTATTTCATTTTTTAAATTTTCAAAACCAAGGCCCGATCATCTTATTCCTGAGGGATAACCTGAGAATTGAGTCTAGTCTCTCCTCCAAAGCCGATTATTTCAAAAGTAAGAGCGTATTCTTTTCTGCAGACCCATTCAATTCATTTTCTTACTTTTCAAAAGCAAGGCCCCATCATCTTATTCTTGTGGAGTAACACGAGAATCGACCAAGTCTTTCCTCCAGACCCAGATTATTTTAAGAATAAAAAAAAACCAAATAAAATAAACTTGAAAACTAAGATCCCACCATCTTCCAAACTAAGACCCTGTAATAAAGCAATGGTTTAGAGCATAGTCTTTCCGCCATACCTGTTCAATTCAAAAATACGCTCATAAAATCTATAAGACCCTCCCAGCAAACACAGAACGTTTTTTCTTTAGGTGCTGTACGTCTTCGTCCTAAATGATTTTTGGGACTTTTTTCCGGTTTGTTTGAGAACGTTTAAAAACGATTTTAAACTTGACAAACTTAAACCGTTTATACCTAGCGTTTACAGAACGTTTTATATACGTTCAGTTCAATAAATCAACTAATATCAAATATATAAATAAAGAAATAAATCACTATATTTATGTCATTATTTAAATGTCAGTAAAGTAATTTTGACGTCAATGTTACAATCTTGATATAATGTGATTACATGACCAATACATCTGCACTTGTTGTATGACCATAATATGACGTAATATTTACGTCAATACGATGTCTTTAAAGACCTACTAATCCTAATCCCATCCTATCTCAGTCTAATCCTAAGTAACAACCTGAATTTATACCGGCATTTGTTTACATTCAATTCAAGAAATTGCTGTTCACCCAACTGGCACAGTATTGAAAACCTATCTGATGTTCATGAATATACATGCATGCATTAGGCGTTTTGACTTGTGTCATATTTTTGAACATTTGAATAGATAACCGGCATATAACTAGAAAGAAGGAATATTTAAGCATACATTCCAAGAAACGTTTTGCAATTTAGACATTAAAAACATAAATGCCACCTAATTGAGTGCAATATTTTGTAGAGCATATTACCGTAGTACTAGTGAGGGTGTTAAAATACGATAGGAGCAGGGTAGGGTAAGAAATGATTTGGATAGGTAAGTATAGGATTAGGGTTATGTGTGCGTATGTATGCATGTATGATTAGTCGTGTGAGATAATGTCCCTCATTATTCAAACGTTTAATGAACGTTTAAGACGTGTTTTAAAAGGTTTTTTAAACGTTCTTAAAACGTTTGTAGAGCATTTGGACGTTTGGAAAAACCTTCTATAAACGTTGCATACGTGTTTTAAAAGGTTTTCTAGATGTTCCTAAAAACGTTTTAGTGCATTTCAAGGTTTTTACAACTTTCCAAACGTTTTTTGAAAGTTTTCTGCACACGTCCACATTATATCTAAAACGTTTTCAAAAGGTTTATTTTTTGTTAGCTGGGCTATTATCTCATTCCTGATTTTTCTTTTTTCTTGTCAATAAAGTATTTTGAGCATCTACATAAGGTGGATTTAGTGCATTCGAAGTACTCATCAGTATCATCATCATTCCTTGGCGATGCATGGCATCGCTTAACATTGTTACATATGTGGAACAACACGTCGCAAATAAATGATTGTTCGGTGGTCACACGAACTGACGAATCAGTCCAAATGGTTAACACAGACAGGAGGACCCGATGTGATGGATCGTTGATCATGGACGGATTTTTTTTTTAATCATGGAAATATTCAAACGCCCACAAATATCCTGGAATTCAATGGTCGTCGAAAAAAGAAGAAATCGAATTAGTGACCATAAAACATTATTACAATTGTCGGTGAAATTATTACATGTGTAGGTAAAGTTTTATTACATTTGTGGGCGTTATTACATTTGTGGGTGTACGAGACACCCACAAATGCAATATAGTTTCAACCACAAACGTAGTAACGCCCTTTACCAACAAATGTAATGATTTTGAATCGCCCAAATTTTATCCAATTACTTTGTTTCTATACGACCATTGAATTAGACCATTAGAATATAGGCATAGATGATTGAAAGAATAGTCGACAGTCAACGTACCATCGATTCGGTCCCACGTCTGTGCATTATATACAAGTATATGTACTATTTTAACTATTCGTCAGTTCGTATGACCGTCGACCACTGAGACGTGTTGTATCCACATATGTAACAATGTATAGCGATGCCATGCATCGCCAAGAAAATATGGCGATAATGATGAGTATTTATAATGCGCTATATACACATTATGTACATGCTCAAAGTGCTTGACTTTTTGAGTTGTATCTTTAAAAAACGGAATTAGTCGATAGGATCTTAGTATTGATGATTTATTTTCAAATTTCAATTACGAGGAAAGACTACGCTCTAAACATTTGAGTTATCACAGTCAGGGTCTTAGTTTGGAAGATGTTGACATTATTCCACAGGAATAAGATGATGATGGTCTTATTTTTTAAGGTTTCAAAAATGAATTAAATGGGTCTGGAGAAAAGACTACGCACTTATTTGTGAAATAGCAGGGTTTGAAGGAAAGACTACTAGGCTCAATCCTCATGTTATTCCATGAGAATCTGATGATGTTGTCTGAGTTTGTAAGGTTCAAAAATTAATTAAATGGGTCTGGATAAAAGACTACGCTCTAACTTTTAAAATAACCGGGTCTGGAGGAAAGTCTAGAAAATCTCATGTTATTCCTCAGGAATAAGATGAAGGGGTGTTGGTTTTGAAGATTTAGAAAACATATCAAGTCCTTTTACGCCTTTTGGACCCCTTGCGCGCGCCAATGCTTAGCGGCGCACGCACAGTCGCGCAAGCGCAGCCCGGATAGGGCTACACGCTAGGGCGCGCGCGGCGGCCGTGGCCGGCCACTGCGTGCCTGGCCTGCTGAGCAATGCTCTGCATTTTGTTTTTGTTTTTTACAGCAAACTTTATGTGGACATGACCTTGCCCAAAATCATACTTTTGCTGCCATAAATGTCTCCTAGATCTATTCCTTGAATTCCATAGCCCACTTAGCCTGACCAGAGCGTTGTGCGCATGCATGCAGCATTCAACCAGAACCAGAACTAGATCTAGATTAGATCTAGATTAGATCTAGACCGATAATAATTGTCGAACCTCGCTCGCTAGTATAGGTGCGCGCTGCAGTGCTAGTGCAATGCATGCAGTGCGTGCCAGCGCGGCCGGCCCGGGCCCGGCCGCGCCATGCATGGTGATATGCGTATTAGGTACAGTACGCGCCCGCCCCGAATATGACAACTTTTGCCATTGGCTTGTGGTCTGACACATGTTTATTTAAAGCTAAAACGCGAACGCAAAGTTTGACCAATAAACATCATTCTTACATCATCGTAAAGCTTAGAAAAAACTGCACAATGACTCATGGGAACTAAGCTGTGAGATACCATAAAGCGAAATTGGATCGAGTGGGAAATCGTTTGTGGTGACATACAGTGGGATTTTACGTTGAGTTTCATCCTATTTTTGACATGAAAGGGGTGTTTTTGACCCCAATAATGGAAATTTAATGGAAATAATATGATATCATCAGCATTATATCATTTGAACTAAGGATACAAATGGGAACTTTTTTCAGGAATGACAAAATTTGTAACAAAACATGAAATTTCCAATGGTATTTCCATAGAGTGGTAGACACGCACGGAAAGCACGCGCAATTAGTGTCCCATAGGATTCGATATGTGAATTAATTGGGTCTGCAGAAAAGACTACGCTCTTACTCTTAAAATAACCGGGTCTGAAGGAAAGAATATAATCAATTCTCATATTTTTCCACAGGAATAAGATGACGGGGCCTTGGTTTTAATGATTTCGAAAGTTAATTAATTGGGTCTGCATAAAAGACTACGCTCTAACTTTTAAACTAACTGGGTCTGGAGGAAAGACTAGAAACGATTCTTATCTTATTCCACAGGAAAAAGATGATGGGGCCTTAGTTTTGAAGATTTAGAAAATTAATTAAATGGGTCTGCAGAAAAGACTATGCTCTTAATTTTGAAATATCCGGGTCTGGATGAAAGACTAGGCTTGATTCTCATGTTATTCCACAAGAATAAGATAATGGGGCCTTGGTTTTGAAGATTTAAAAAAAATGAAATAATTGCGTCTGGAGAAAAGACTACGCTCTTATTTTTGAAATAATCGGGTCTGGAAGAAGGACTAGGCTTGATTCTCATGTTATTCCATAAGAATAAGATGACGGGGTCTTGCTTTTGATGAATTGAAAAAAAAAATGAAATAATTGGGTCTGGAGAAAAGACAACGCTCTTTTCTTTTTAAATAATCGGTTCTGGATGAAAGACTAGGCTCCATTCTCACGTTATTCCACAGGAAGAAGATATTCGGGCCTATAATTGGGTCTGGAGTAAAGACTGCGCGCTATACCAATGCATCAGTACAGGGTTTCAGTTTTGAAGAAACGACAAAATATCCCCTAAAAATTATTACATTTGTGGGTAAAGTGATTATTACATTCGTGGGTGGTTCAAAATTATTACATTTGTGCGTAAAGTGCATTATTACATTTGTGGGTAAAGTGTTATTACATTTGTGGGCGTTATTACATTTGTGGGCGTTATTACATTTGTAGGTGTAACAGGGGGGGGGGGGGCTTACTTTTTTGTTGTGTTTAGAAAACAAAAACACGTGGTGAGTTCGCGAAGCAGGAAGCCTTGTCTTCCTTAACTTTTTATGGGGAAAATACATGTGAGTGTGTCCCTTACATAATTCACAGCGTGAATTGATTTTCGGATTCTAGGATTGCTCAAAGTTGAAACCATCAAAGATCACATCTTTTTCAAGCATAATGAGAAAGAAGAACATAATGACGAACAGCCGTCTACATCAAAATCGGATGATGTCGGAGAAAGGCCTGTTCTTACGGAAGTTCAACCAAGAGAAAGTGCCGTTGAGGGTGATGGAGCATCTGAGGCGAAAGATGATGATGAAACTGATGCCGGTTTTGACGACTGGGTTAGCCCCAATCACCCCCTTCCATTCCAGTACTAGAAACTAAAAAAAAAAAAATTAATAGCTAAATTTAATTTTAACTAGTTTTTCAAATGCTACGTAGGAAGACAAAGTTATGTACGTATGAATAAAAAAGCTAATCAAATAATCGAACATTAGTAATATCAAATATCACTTGGTTCAATTCGTAAATAAAACTAAACGTACCAGCAATTAACGAATAGCATTGGGGTTTTCACCAAAGGACAATAATAAAGACAAATCAAACAATAAAAATCATGAACATCCATGTAAATAAATGAGTAACGAAATCATTGTAGAATCTTGTTTTCATGATTTTCCATGAAGGGTCAATTATTTTTTTTTACACATGCAATATTGGTTTAACAACGAGCTTGATCATTACTATTTTGTCATTATACATAACATATCTAGGCCGACATAAAACTAATGCAAAAAACCTCCCAGTGTGATGGCATATCATTGCTGCAGTCAAATTCAGTCAGCTCTATCATTGTCTATGTGCCTGTACAGCTAATTGACTGTAATGAATAACAACCAATAGTCACATTCAACCAATCCTATGCGCCTTTAGAGTGATTGACTTAACTGAGGTGTACTATCACAGCCCCAATGCTGCCATCTGTTGGATACAAATGGGATATGTCCATAAACTGCTAGAATGACCACATTTCATTACAGTTGCTATCTACGGGATCAACCGAAACCGAGGAACTCGCAAAGATTGTTATCGATCAATAAATTGGATATCGCCTGTCCAGTAAAAATGACTACATACTACATAAGCAGCTCTCAGCTAGTCAAATTGCATAGATTTGTCCACCCATTCTATTGTACGAGCCTATACAACGACGCGTAGCTAAATAGAACAAAGGAGGATCAGTAGCGCTTTGAAATTCTCTTCAACATTGGAGTTAAGACATTGCATAACTGCAAGGCAGCGAAGATGGTGCTTAAGATGAAGGCGTTTACAGTTCTTATTCTGCTCGTGGCTCTCTCTCTGTCTGCATTACGCGCAATAGAGGATGGAATTAACCGTACATCCAAATGTAAGAAATGTGTCTTTCATTCTTCTATGAATCCTCCTTCGATTATTTCTGTCACTCTGTCTTTTCTTCCTGTGTTCCTTTCTCCTTATTTTTCTTTCTATTCATGGCATTGAATCTAGTGACATTACAATAATCTGACAAAAGTTTGCCAAAATGAGCTCTAAAAACATCTAAACATACATTAAGATTCTAATAAATAAGGTGTACTGTAGCAAAGGTCCCAGGTGGATACCGTTTTAGTATAGAATTAAGTATAAAGATTCTAATAAATAAGGTGTACTGTAGCAAAGGTCCCAGGTGGATACCGATTAAGTATAGAATTAAGTATTAGCCCATCGATATGTGAACTCAAGAAAACTGAAATGAAATTACTAGAAATAAAGGTAGAATGGGCAAAGTGCAGGCTGACATTGTTTCATGTGTGTTCATACGTATGGATGTGTCGTGGTATAACGGTTATGAACGATGACTGAAAGTTTAAGCTCATCCACTGTTACAGCAAAAATACTTCACTTTACTTCTCTCCATCCATGTGTATAATTAGGTATCAGGTAGGAATGACATGAGTGCGCCTAACTAGCTACCATGATGCGATGCTAAATGATCCCTTGGGATTAGACAGGTGTCTCAAAGACTTACAACAGGATAAAACAGGATAAAAGAATTATGGCAGCATTAGTTGATTGTTCTATATTTATCCTTTAAAATATGTTTATGTTTTCCCTTTAAATGATGATTTCTGTCCAAAATCATGTGCATGATTTATAAAGTTTTTTTTTATATTTCTTAAATTAGTAATAGTGATAAATGCGATAAATGCGATAGATGCAAATACAATTACATTCACATCTCCCGTAGAAAATAGGAAATCCCATTCTAATGTTTATACATAATTATGTACAGTATCTCCGTTACCCATTATAATAGATGTACATGTTTACAGACGATTATGTACAGTATACATTTTTAAGTCACACGCAATTCGGCTTGCAAGCCGCGAAGTGTTTCTGTTTTGTACTGTCGTTGTTGTTTTATCCCAATAAACATATACGGCCGGTGCTTCATCTCGATGCAGAACCATCCCATGGCCGGATAATCATAGTCCGTAGAGACGATACTGTTTCATCTTAGACGTGATATAGATATGAAATATTATCATTATTGTCACATTTAC
This sequence comes from Arbacia lixula, assembly GCA_963669155.1. NCBI lineage: Eukaryota > Metazoa > Echinodermata > Echinoidea > Arbacioida > Arbaciidae > Arbacia > Arbacia lixula. The sequence goes on from OZ022586.1 coordinate 237,387, forward strand.
AGATCTGACATACATTGGCTGTTATCCGAGTGACTGCATTAAGGATTCAGTGCCATATCGCGGTTATTGGAGTCATCCCGATAAATGTACACAGACATGTATTGGACCAGCTACAAACTCCGCCATGTACGCAGGGCTTACGGAAGGAACACTTTGCCTCTGCGGGAAGTTCGTGTGCGAACAATCAAATCAGACTGGTGATAATAAATGTGGACTACCATGTACATCACATCCTACTTTCGCGTGTGGTGGCTTGAATAGGATTCAGATCTATGGCCCCAACGGTAAGGGAGTAACGGAGTATCGAAACTAGCAGTAGTATGGTGGTTGCAGTAGGTCTAGTAGCAGAAGTAGAAGTAGTAGTAGTAGCAGCAGCAGTAGTAGTAGTAGTAGTAGCAGCAGTAGTAGTATAGTAGTAGTAGTGTAGTAGTAGTAGTAGTAGTAGTAGTAGTAGTAGTACATAGTAGTAGTAGTGTAGTAGTAGTAGTAGTAGTAGTAGTAGTAGTAGTAGTAGTAGTACATAGTAGTAGTAGTGTAGTAGTAGTAGTAGTAGTAGTAGTAGTAGTACATAGTAGTAGTAGTGTAGAAGTGGTAGTACTAGTAACAGCAGCAGCAGTAGCAGTGGTTATTGCAGTAGTAGTAATAGAAGTAGTAGTAGTAGTAGTAGTAGTAGTAGTAGTAGTAGTAGTAGAAGAAGTAGTAGCAGTAGTAGTAGCAGTAGTAATAGTAGTAGTAGTAGTAGTAGTATCAGTTGTTGTTGTAGTAGTAGTAGCAGTGGTAGTAGTAGTAGTAGTAGTAGAAGTAGTAGTAGTAGTAATAGTAGAAATAGTAGTAGTAGTAGTAGTAGTAGCAGTAGTAGTAGTAGTAGTAGTAGAAGTAGTAATAGTAGTAGTAGTAGTAGTAGTAGCAGTAGTAGTAGTAGTAGTAGTAGTAGTAGTAGTAGTAGTAGTAGGCCTATAGTGGTAGGAATAGTAGTAGTAATGATTTAGTACATGTGATATGTAGTAGAAGTCTTAAAAAAGTAGTTGTAGATGTATTAGCAGTTCAAGTTATTGTAATTTTAGTACATTTCCTACCACTTGTAATGGTATTGAAGGAGTACTTAGTAAAATATATCAGTTGGTCAGCAATGAAAACAGTGTTAAGCGCTTGTTATGCAAACTACCCACTTACCATAGCAACCTGCGCAGATGTTGCACATGCATTATTTATATATCATTGATATGATAAAAAACTTGAAAAGAACATGAATGAAATTGGTATTTTTAAACTGCTTCAATTGTGCTAATTATGTTATTGTATTTTTGGTATGACATGGGTTTTATTGCCAATAGTTAGATTAGCTCTAGTTGAGTGGCAATCCTTATACTTGGTGTCGTCAGCATTTCGAAAATCCCAGCATTCCAACCAATCAATATGCTGGTGCTATTCTACAAGCAGTACTTCCCTTAATAAGTTAGCAAGCTGCTATCTTGTCAATTTATCATGTCATTGTATGTGGTTAGCCTCCACACACTCTAAATCTTTTAACTCCAAATGCTGATTTTATTAATTTGTATTGAATTGAATTGCGTTGGTTTCTTTACTCTGCCCTGGTCGTATGACTTACCTTGAGTTGGTACTGCAGACACTAGCACGATGTCTACACCACCGAGTCCACTCAGCCTCAGAGGTGAGATCCATAACAAACAGCACATGATACATAAACATGATGAACATAATGGCAAACAGTGTATCAAAACGGAACTTACTTTATGGAAAGCCAAATAAATCGTTTGATTCTATACTCAAATCATTGATTTTCATCACAGAATCATATCAGTAGTCGATTCCAATTATTCGTCGTAATTTCTATGTAGACAAAATCAACACACCATAGTGCTTCTGAGGACAAAATCAATAATAACAAATCAATAATAATGTTCCATTTAGTTTTAGTGCAGATTTAGTACACTGTTTGCGGTAAACCTCTGTTCAGAATACAGACCAATGCATTTATTTTAGACATTACTGAGGTGGGATCCATAACAAACATCACATTATGCATGATGAACATCATGCATGTATTTCAGTAAAATGTTTCAAACTTTAACTCGTACCATTGTCTGACCAAACGTTTGGGTAATATTTCTTTCTGGCGTGTTGAGATAGGTGAAGTCAAATGTCAAAGCAAACTTAAAATTATTTCACATAGAGTTCATGTGACTGTTTATGTTTATCATTTTTTTTCATCTTTTCTAGATTATTCTTTTAATACAAAAATTTAGGTAAGAGCTGGTCTCCTCCGTCCATTACTTGAATGATGATAAAACTGCCATTATTGTATATGTTATGTTAGTGTTTCGATGTACCAGGAAGAGTGAGATTGACTTAGGTATGACTCATGTTCTAATATATCAACAATAACAACATCATTTTTTATTATGGAAACAGCACCAAGCTGATAACTTGATGCTTAAAAATGACAACAATACAACTTGCGGAATCTGCGTTATAAACGTTGTGACTGGTATTGCCTACTTTATACAGGTGTTATATGATTTTGGTTAAAAACAAAACCTGATGACACGTGATGTAGCCGCAAAACATATTTGATTTTATTACACAGCTATCTTCCGGATCTTTGGGATATGCATCGGAGCGCTTGTGATTGCTGTGATTTGTTTTACCTTTGCGAAGTACGCTCGAGCATGCAGGTAATGTAGAAAAGCAGTATAAGATGTCGTCCTCCTCTTGTTTTGTACCTTCTTCACCTGCTCCATCTTTCCTCTGTTTCCAACCTTTCGTCTTAATTTGCTTTTTCATCCTTTTCGTTTTCTCCTTTTCGGCATCATTTAATTATATTTTACTACTCGTGCTTTTCTACCTTAAAGAGATGGTTGCCCCTGAAGATAAGCTGGCTGCAATAAAAGCAGAAACATGAAAGAAAAATATAAGTGAAGGTTTGACAAAAATTCGTCAAGGGATGAGAAAGTTATGATCTTTTGATATTTCAATTTTGTGACGTCATGCTGTTCGTTTGTGTTTTCTCCATGGTTTCCAATTTCCACTAAGTTATGCTAAAAGAAAGAATTAATTTTTCATGTCGTATCACGATGAATTTTTTTTTTCGTTGTTGTTGAAAATTTCGTTGTTGTTGAAACATTGCCAAGCGAAAGGTTTTAGTTCTTGTCATATATGTTTAGATTACATAATCTCTGTATACTTTCATTCGGCATGCTCGGGGTCCAATGTACATAAGCCCTGCTTCTTTTTGGACACTTCCACAAAAAATATTATTTCTATGAATGAATTGTGTTTATTATTTCTGGTTTGTTATTGATCTTCATTGTATCTAAACATCATGCATGTGATGAAATACGTAGAATTCTTTCAAAGTAGTGGTCATAATAGATTATGGGCAGGATGGGGGTAATTAATTTTCAATTCAAGCAAGAATCGATATCATGTTTATCTCTCATTGCCAGACCTGTAAATTTCGGTGCATTTTTTAATTGTTTTGTCGAAGCTCAAAATTTCAACTAAAAGATCCATTCTTGAATTAAATGTTTACCACTTACAAACCTTAAAAAAAAAGATTCTGCGCGAGGTGGGGGCCGGAGGGGGGGGGGGGGGGGGCAAAATAGCCATCCGCAGCCATCGTCTCAGGCAGCAATTGCTCAGATGAAATTAAAACCACAAAATACACATGCATTATCCTCCGCCCGGATTATCATTGGACATATTTTTTTTTTATTATTTCAACACCGTTTTTGTTACTAAAACAAGCTATCGGAAAAAAGAACCTTATTTCCTTTTCGGACTAACAAACCTTTTTACATTTTCGGACAAGCGAACCCTCGGAATAACGAACCTTCGGAATAGTGAACCTTTGGAATAACGACCTTTCGGAGTATTCGAACCTTTGGAATAACGAACCTTCGGAATAACGAGTGCTTTCCGTTTTATTGATGTATCAATTCAATTCAATAATGGTTTATTCAGTAAATATTCAAATGTTACAAACATTAAAAGGAAAATACATGCAACTGCAGCCAAGAAGCTTAAATGTTAATGTTTACAAAAATAAAAATACAATACATGTAAATACAAAGTAAAGAGCTCATTCCTGACACGACCTACACATATATAATTAGAATATATATAAACGTTTTAATGTTGATATAAATAGTCAAAAGAGTACATACGCGTGGTATAATTTAATACTGAATATGTACAGCTGCAAAATATAGCCCTGCGAGCTATCTTAGATGTTGATTGGAAATATCCAAGTGATTTATTATTTCAATCGTTGCAAATTAATAACTGTATAGACAAATTGACAAAGAGGAGTAATAAGCGTGTTCTATTGAATATACATAAAATACTACATGGAATGTATGCCCATAGCATTCGTAGATATTTCTCATTAAAAACGTATTACTATGGGCTAAGGAAAACAACATTGCTATTAGACTTGCCGCTTCCTCGTACAAATAATAAAGGAAACACAGTCTTGCCTATCGGGGAGCCAAAATGTGGAATGAATTACCTAATGAAATAAGAATCTTGCCGAATTTTAACAAATTTAAGACTGCCCTCAATAAATGCCTTGCCCTTTAAAGTATCTGACTTTCACATAGCATATAGTTCTTACATTGTTAAATCATATGTATCAATGATAGAACAAAAGTAGCAAATTTATTTTTTTTCTTTCGTTTCAAGATGTTTCTTTTCTTCTTCTTCCTCTTCTTTCTTCCTTTTAAATGATTAAGTATGTACATTTTTTCTGTATTTTTGTGTTTTTATTTTGGTTGTATTGTTCGTATATTTTGTTATGTTGTTTTGATAATGTATTATGTTCAAATGTTTGATGTGTTATGGTTTTATCATGCACGGCCCCCCTGAAAAACATCTTTTGGCTGAAGTGGGTTACCGTGCTAAAATAAAATGAATTGAACTGAACTACAATATAAAAATCAGCATTTTATGGGCTGTTTAAAAGGTCAATTAAATATGGGATTGCACTGTTCCTAAATCAATTTATTTTACATTTATAATGATTGAACTTTAGTACATATCTTAGACATGTTTTTGTCTTGGTAGCCAATCTTTACATTGTGGTTTATAAGACAGTGATTTGGCAATGCAATACAAAGTTCTCGTCTAGTTTCCAGACGTTCGAGCTTACACGTAATAATTCCATTTTCATAATTTATGTAATCCTTCCCTAACAGTATTTTACACACCCTTCTTTAAAAACTTTCTAAACTGTACACTTGCTTAATTGTTAATCTACCGTTATAAACAGGTACACAATATTCTAATATTGGACGGATATATCCAGTGTAAATTGTTATAAGATCAGCAAGAGGTAAATTACGTTTTTGAACCATTCTTAACATACACAAAAAACACAGTCTTGCCTATCGAGGAACCAGAGTGTGGAATTCGTTACCTAACGAATTCAGAATAAGAATAAGAATCTTGCTTCATTTTAATCAACTTAAGACTGTCATCAACGTTTTACTTGCCTTTGTGGATATCTGATTTTTGTAAAGCATATAGTTCTTCTGATCTAAGCATGCAATAATAGCACAATGAGTGCAAATTATGATTTGTTTTTATGTTTCTTTAATACGTGTAGATGTTTTCTCTTTTAAATCACTACGTGTGTGTATTTGTTTTGGCTAAAATTGTGTTTGTTTATTTTGATATTGTATATGGTCATATTTATTATTGTGTAATGTTTTTACCTCGCATGCCACCCTGAAGAAAAGCCTACGGCTGAGTTGGTCACCCCTACTCAATTGAATATAAAATTTTAAGCATAAGCACAAATTCTATATCTTACGTACAATGGAGTCATATTTGTCTTCTGAATATATCCAATAATACTTCATTGATATCAGAGTCATAGTATGACTATGATCAGTACTAGCGTTAATCTTGTCCTCTAATTTATCCCACACAGCTTTCCGACAATCACAAAAAAAAAAATCGAGAGTGTCTGGGAAGGTACAAAAATAACAATCAACATGATTGACGTTAAAATATACGGTGACGGGTGGTGATGGAAATTTGTGATGTCAAATGGTACTGAATAGTCATTTTCTCTCTATCACATAAGTGTACACATAGGATTGTGCTTGATTGAGAAGTGATCCCTGTTTAATGGACATCGACATGATTAAAACAAGTCTAAATAAAACTTGGAAAGCATCAATTATGAATGATAAAAATGGTTATTTGCTCTATTACGTTTTACAGCTAAAGGCTTGTAAGATTGTAAGATTGCAAGACCTTCTTAAGTGTATTCTTTTATCCCTTATAGTACACCTGTTGTATCTACTCTACATACATCCCTTCTTCTCTTCTCTTTCTTTATAATCAATCTCGTCTCTACCCTTCCCTCCCCTCCCCCCTCTCTTCTCTACTCTCCCTCTGCCGTCTCTTTGCCTCACTCTTCTCTACTCTCCCTCTACCGTCTCTTTGCCTCTCTCTTCTCTTCTCTCCCTCTACCGTCTCTTTGCCTCTCTCTTCTCTTCTCTCCCTCTACCGTCTCTTTGCCTCTCTCTTCTCTTCTCTCCCTCTACCGTCTCTTTGTCTCTCTCTTCTCTTCTTTCCCTCTACCGTCTCTTTGCCTCTCTCTTCTCTTCTCTCCCTCTACCGTCTCTTTGCCTCACTCTTCTCTACTCTCCCTCTACCGTCTCTTTGCCTCTCTCTTCTCTACTCTCCCTCTACCGTCTCTTTGCCTCTCTCTTCTCTTCTCTCCCTCTACCGTCTCTTTGTCTCTCTCTTCTCTTCTCTCCCTCTACCGTCTCTTTGCCTCTCTCTTCTCTTCTCTCCCTCTACCGTCTCTTTGCCTCACTCTTCTCTACTCTCCCTCTACCGTCTCTTTGCCTCTCTCTTCTCTTCTCTCCCTCTACCGTCTCTTTGCCTCTCTCTTCTCTTCTCTCCCTCTACCGTCTCTTTGCCTCTCTCTTCTCTTCTCTCCCTCTACCGTCTCTTTGTCTCTCTCTTCTCTTCTCTCCCTCTACCGTCTCTTTGCCTCTCTCTTCTCTACTCTCCCTCTACCGTCTCTTTGCCTCACTCTTCTCTACTCTCCCTCTACCGTCTCTTTGCCTCTCTCTTCTCTACTCTCCCTCTACCGTCTCTTTGCCTCTCTCTTCTCTACTCTCCCTCTACCGTCTCTTTTTCTCTATCTTCTGTACTCTCCCTCTACCGTCTCTTTGCCTCTCTCTTTTCTACTCTCCCTCTACCGTCTATTTGCCTCTCTCTTCTTTACTCTCCCTCTATCGGCTCTTTTTCTCTCTCTTCAAAGCACAAATTCTATATCTTACGTATCATGGAGTCATATTTGTCTTCTGAATATATCCAAGAATGGAAATTTGTGCTATCAAATGGTAATGAATATTCATTCTGATAACATTTTCTCTCTATCACATAAATGTGCACGTTGGATTGAGTTTGATTGAGGAAGTGATCTCTTTGTTTATTTGATGGACATTGAAATGATTAAAACAAAACAAGATTGCACTTCAAAAGCATCAATCCTTTCATTATCATTTCTCTATGACGAGCGGCCGTTTTAAAGCTGAAGGCTTGTAAGATCAGTTCAGTTTCATTTTCTAAAGCACTGGAAATGATGAGATGAAACATAATTAGCTCTTCATTTGTCTTTGTTTGTCCTATTCTTTTGTCCCTTATAGTACACATATTATCTACTCTACACATATCCCCTCTTCTCTTTTCATATTTATAAGTATTATCGTCTCTTCCCAATTCTCTTCTCTACTCTCTCCCTCTACCGTCTCTTTGCCTCACACTTCTCTTCTCTCCCTCTACCGTCTCGTTGCCCCTCTCTTCTCTACTCTCCCTCTACCGTCACTTTGCCTCTCTCTTCTCTTCACTCTCTCTACCGTCTCTTTGCCTATCTCTTCTCTACTTTCCCTCTACCATCTCTTTGCCTCTCTCTTCTCTTCTCTCCCTCTGCCATCTCTTTGCCTCTGTCTTCTCTTCTCTCCCTCTACCATCTCTTTGCCTATCTCTTCTCTACTTTCCCTCTACCATCTCTTTGCCTCTCTCTTCTCTTCTCCCCCTCTACCGTCACTTTGCCTCTCTCTTCTCTTCTCTCCCTCTACCATCTCTCTACCTCTATCTTCCCTTCTTTCTCTCTACCATCTCTTTGCCTATCTCTTCTCTTCTTTACCTCTACTGTCTCTTTGCCTCTCTCTTCTCTTCTTTCCCTCTACCATCTCTTTGCCTCTCTCCTCTTGATGCTCACCTCTACCGCCTCCTTGTCTATCCCTTCCCAGTACCTTTCTTTTTATTCTCTCTTCTCTACTTTTCTGCTCCTGTATTTTTTCGTCGTCTCCTCTAATTCTGATTTGTTTGCTTATCCACTTCAAACATGATCACCCTCCTCATATTTTCTCGTCCTTCCTTCTTCTTCTTCTCTCCTCTCTCTTTTCTTTTCCCTCATTTGTCTTCTCTCCTCTCTCATTTCTTCTCCTTCCTTCTTCTTCTCTCGTCTCTTCTCCTTCCTTCTTCTTCTCCCATCTCTCATTTCTTCTCCACCCTTCTTCTTCTCTCATCTCTTTTCCTTCCTTCTTCTTCTGTCCTCGCTCGTGTCTTCTCCTTTTCCTTCTCTCCTCTGTCGTTTCTTCTTCTTTCTTCTCCTTCCCTCCTCCCTCCTCGGATAGAGCTAGTAACCAGGATCAAGGGGCAGACCATCCACTCAGCATGTGGAGTGCTATTCCTGTACCATTCCAAGTTGGAGAGCTACTAGACTATATGGGGTCACCTAACCCTGAGAATCATCAGAATCAACTCCTCGATACTCGTCCATGTGAAGTTCTGGAAGAGACAGGAAGTCCGCAGTACGCGCGGAGGATTGTTCGTGGATCATTCAGAGATGGAGAGGCTCTGAATAATCCAGGAAATTCACATCAGCAGAGTCAAATACGTACTCCCTCGATTGACCTTCCAATCGAAGAAGGTGGCCCGCATTACGAGCGGCGGATTGTCCATGGCTCATCCCAAATTCGATTCTGAGATGAATTTTGGACGGGTCTACCAAAATTCAGCGGTTTCTGTAGGCTACATACCAGAGACTGCAAGTACCCATGACACTTCCTTATTCAACTTCTCCTTCTCCTCTCCCACCTCCTAATCGTTTTCTTTCTTAAAGCACTTCCTTTCTATTGTTTTCTGCCTTTCTTCTCTGTTGTCGGCTACATTCCTATGCGTTGGGGCGGCCGATGTGGATCCACTTATTCTTTGACGCCGTCGCATTTTAGGGCGCCCTCTTCACTCGCTCGTAGCACATCACTTCTTCTTCCTGTCAGATCCATCAATATCCCTACTTCAACGTTGATACATGATCCGGAATCAGACAGGTGAACCAGTAATGCACAGAGTGGGTGAGAATTTGGGACTCGTAAAAACGCTGCAGTTACCTTGAATTGTAGCGCACATTATATACATAGATAAAGGACAAGAGAAAAATTCATTGAAAAAAGCAAGACCTTGTTTGAACAGAAACGATCATTGGTTACGATGATATTTCTGACTGTTTTCCATGCTTATGGTATGTTCAGGTATCCGTTATTTTTAGGTGGTCTTTCGTAATCGACAGTTCGACAGAACGAGCAATTTATAAGTCGAATTCTTGATATCACGAATTCGATTTCTTGATATCAAGAATTCATTTTCTGATATCAAGAAATCGAATTCTTGATATCAAGATTTCGTCTTCTTGATATAAAGAATTTGATTTCTTGATATCAAGAATTCGATATCTTGATATCAAGAATTGCCATTGCTTAACTACACAAAACCATTTCTTGATATCAACAATTCGAATTCTTGATATCAAGAAGAATTCGAATTCTTGATATCAGAAAATGAATTCTTGATATCAAGAAATCGAATTCTTGACATCAAGAAATCGAATTCTTGATATCGAGAAATCGAATTCTTGATATCGAGAAATCGAATTCTTGATATCAAGAAATGAATTCTTGATATCAAAAGAAATGGAATTTCTGATATCAAGAATTCGACTTCTTGATATCAAGAATTTGATATCTTGATATCAATAATTTGATTTCTTGATATCAAGAATTGCCTTTGCTTAATATAATAATAATAATATAACAGTTCTTGTATAGCGCATTATACCTTTGAAAAAGATCTCAACGCGCTTAAAAGGAAAAAGAAAATTAAGAAGAAGAAGAGAGGGAAAGTTGCTACGAGGTGAATGTCTTGTACTAAGTAAAATGTAGCTTAATTAAATAAGTATGTTTTCAGAGCAGTTTTAAATTGCTCAACTGTGTTAGCTTGCCTCACACTGCATGGAATACTATTCCACAGTTCTGGCGCAGCATGCGCAAAGCCCCTTTTACCATACCACTTTGTTCTGACTACAGGTACATTGTAAAGGTCTTTCAGAATTGACCTTAAATTCCGTACAGGTTCGTACTTTACAACTAACTCTGATAGATAAGAAGGAGCTATGTCATGAAAACAGTGGAAAGCAAGTAGCAAGATCTTAAACTTAACACGTGATTTGATGGGTAACCAGTGGAGGGCTCTTAGTACAGATGATATAGATTCACGTTTGTTTGTTCTTGTCACAAGCCTTGCAGCCGAGTTTTGAATGACCTGCAGTTTCTGAAATTGAATGTCCGGTACTCCATACAACAGGCTATTGCAATAGTCTAGGTGACACATGACAAAAGCATGTACTAATTTTTCAATGGTACCTTTGTCAATAAAGGGCCGAATCTTGCTAATTTTTTGCAACGCAGATGATGCAGAACGACATTTAGAACTAACATAGTTGTGCATTGTAAATTGATCATCAAACAAAACACCAAGATTTCTCACTTTCTTGACAGGGACAACCTCTACACCATCAATTTGAAAAGGTGGCAAAGGAATATGAGACCGAAATCTTGATTTGATATGCAGAACTTCCGTCTTTGAACTATTCAGCTTAAGGCCATTCAACCTCGACCACTCTTTAATTTCCTTGATACAACTCAACACTCTAGGAACTAAATCTCCAATGTCTGACGATTTACAAGATACATAAATTTGAGTATCATCTGCATACAACATTTTAGAAAATCCATAGGAATCAATAATATTGTCTAGAGGTGATGTATACATAGTAAATACTAAGGGTCCAATAACAGACCCTTGCGGCACGCCTTGTGTTGGCATATGAACCGATGACTGCACACCATTGATCAAGACAGTTTGAGTACGAGATGTAAGATAGGTACGAAACCAGTCCAGCACCCGATCTTGAATCCCAAACCAATCTGACATTCGTTGCAAGATTGTGTCATGGCTTATCGTGTCAAATGCGGACGAATAGTCAAGAAGGACTAAAATCACCTCATGGCCTTTGTCCAAGGACATCAAAATATCATTAGACACACGCAAGAGTGCCGTCTCGCAGCTATGGAAAAGTCTATACGCTGACTGAGTTTTCGCAAGCAGTTGGTTTTTAGCCAGGTAACTCCGCAGTTGCTGAGCAGCTGCTCTTTCTACAGTCTTTGCCAAAAACTTCAAATTGGCGATTGGGCGATAGTTCTTTAACTCCTCACTATCCAACTTTCGATCTTTGATGAGAGGACAGATGTTACACTGCTTAACTACACAAAACCATTTCTTGATATCAACAATTCCAATTTCAAAGCAATGGCAAAAAAATTCTTGATATCAAGATACGCGCATATGGCAAGCCGTTTTAACATTTATTCCTATTTCTTGATATCAAGAATTCATTTCTTGATATCAAGATTTCGTCTTCTTGATATAAAGAATTTGATTTCTTGATATCAAGAATTCGATTTCTTGATATCAAGAATTGCCATTGCTTAACTACACAAAACCATTTCTTGATATCAACAATTCGAATTCTTGATATAAAAAAAAAGTCGAATTCTTGATATCAACAATTCGAATTCTTGATATAAAAAAAAAGTCGAATTCTTGATATCACGAATTCGATTTCATGATATCAAGAGTTCAAATTCTTCTTGATATCAAGAATTCGATTTGTTGATATCAAGAAATGGTTCTGTGTAGTTAAGCAATGGCAATTCTTGATATCAAGAAATCGAATTATTGATATCAAGAAATCAAATTCTTAATATCAAGAAGTCGAATTTTTGATATCAAGAATTCGAATTCGTGATATCAAGAAGTCGAATTCTTGATATCAAGAATTCGAATTCGTGATGTCAAGAAATAGGAATAAATGTTAAAACGGCTTGCCATACGCGCGCATCTTGATATCAAGAATTGCCATTGCTTAACTACACAAAACCATTTCTTGATATAAAAAATTCGAATTCTTGATATCAAGAAGTCGAATTCTTGATATCACGAATTCGATTTCTTGATATCAAGAATTCATTTTCTGATTTTCCGAAAAATTCTTGGTATCAAGAAATGGTTTTGTGTAGTTAAGCAATGCCAATTCTTGATATCAAGAAATTGAATTATTGATATCAAGATATCAAATTCTTGATATCAAGAAGTCGAATTCTTGATATCAAGAAGTCGAATTTTTTATATGAAGAATTCGAATTCGTGATATCAAGAAATAGGAATAAATGTTAAAACGGCTTGCCATACGCGCGTAATTGTAGATTAGTGCATTAACGCGTGCGCAAAAAAAATGTTCTAAATCAACTAATAATTGTTATGCATAATTATGTTTCAGGGACGGTATTCAATTCAATACTTAAGAAAAGTACAAAAAATACTTAGTATTTGGCCAGGCTAAGTATTTGGTTTATTCCATATTCAAGACAGTTCTTAGATCTTTACTTTGGTAGACGACAGCTAAGTAAAAAACTAAGCAAAATTGTGACGTCACGCACATCAGCTGATTCATCATAGCTGGCGAACAGTTTTGTGCAAGAATTCTCTATGGCTCTTTGCGTGTTAAAAGAACAATCGCACAATCATTAATTTTTGTGCGGTAAATTTGCATAGGTTTTGTGTACATATATGTATCGCAACGTATCGTATACTAGTACGGGAGAGCGAGGTAAATACGGACATCTGGACATGGGGTAATACGGGACAGGCCTATTTTAGGACTATCTCGATAGATGTCGTTCTAACTCTATCCTGGTTAAGATGCTCTGCACGTGACAAGTCAAGTTCCAGAAAATGTCTTTATTTCCGACATTTAATGATAAGTTATTAGACAAAGTGTTATTCCTACCCCCAAAAATGTGTTTATAGATTTCAGTTGATCGATTCATTGCTATCAGGGGTTAGATTTACAGTAATTTTTGCAAAAAAGTTTTATTTAGTGTAATCCATTGTTTAACATAAATGTAGTGTTAATTATTGTGAATCCGTAGTTTAGGATGTATAAAGGTATCATGGGTCAAAGGTCAGCGTGGGGTCATAGCGGACGGGTGTACGTTATTGCCTCATGATGTCCCGTATTACCGGTAATATTATAATTTTTACTCGTATATAACGAGGAATCTAAAATAACAGGGTGAATATATAATTGTCATTGTGCTTGCACGCGTCGTAGTTTACAGAACCTGCACCTATGAAATGTGACCTGTCTATGGAAGCAGGAGACCGTCATTAACCCGGATATACGTCGTGTAGTAATTCCAATTACTACACTACCTAAATAATTACGTCGTGTAGTAATTATTTACTACACGACGTAATTCCGAATTACTGCTCGACCGAATTACGTCGTGTTGTTAAATCAACCAATGAGAAGCTCGACCGAATTACGTCGTGTCGTTAAATCAACCAATGAGAAGCTCGACCGAATTACGTCGTGTCGTTAAATCAACCAATGAGAAGCTCGACCGAATTACGTCGTGTTGTTAAATCAACCAATGAGAAATTCGTATATCGCGCGCGAATATATACGTGCACGTGCATATCGCATATTCATCATGCATGCTGCGCTGCTAGCCGGCCTATGTATATGCTTCGGTTACCGGTGCAGTGCACGGTATATGCACGGCATCAATCCATGGCAAATTCGGGAATATCTCACGAGTCACGGCGGCCCGGGACGTTTGTTTTTATTTTCTGCCAGAACTATACACACACACGTGTGTGCGGCGCAGATTAACAACATGGACCGTACCGGCCGTGTACGATACTAGACCTAATATAGTCTATCCTACGCTGGCCGTAAGAACAGTACAAGTTACATAAGAATATCATTTTTCGTTGCTGTTATTATTATTGTCTTCACTTAAGGAGGTGACATTCACTATTTTATGTTTGAACATCAAATCATGTATTGGTATAAATACTTTGATATTCCTTACATCTGGTTATGTGGAAGTTATCTATTTGAAAGTACAAAATTGTGACACGTGAATGCTCATGAATATTCATGAGGTCTCACTGGTTTCTATTGGTTTCTACTGGTCTCCAATGCCAGTAGAATCACTGGTCTCTAATGGTTTCTTCTGGTTTGACTTTGCTTTTTTCACACTCCTTTTCAAACCATTAGGTCTTACTGGTTTCTATTGGTTTCTACTGGTTTGACTTTGAATTTTTCACGCACCTTTCAAACCATTAGATCTCACTGGTTTCTATTGGTTTCTACTGGTCTCTAATGGTTTCTACTGGTTTGATTTTGCAGTTCCTCTTCAGACCAGTAGACTCTATTATAGAATGGGTGTCAGAATCTCTGCAATCTGATTGGTTAATTACCCGTAATTGCCGTGTAATTTTTTTTTACTGGCAGCACGCGATATCAACACGATATCAACACGATATCGCGATACCGAGAATTAACATGATCGATACCAATATTGCTTACGCTAATGGCGGCACCCACGAATCACGAGAACCTCCGATAAAGTGACATGAAGAATTGAAACAAATTTTGGACGATTCAGATGCTTTCAGTGAGTACAAATTTAATTCGAAGAATCTAATACTAATTTTCTACATATAAATGCTTTGCAGAGGTGAAACACGTAAATTTGGAAGATATTTCGAACGGAGAAGAGGACAAACTCAAGACTGAATTCTACGCTGTCGCAGCACTGTGTGAGACGCTGCTGCGGTGATTTGCCCACTAACGTGCATTGCGAATACGTTCATTTGTGCACTCAATGCCACCCTGGACATTCGCAGTAAATCTGTCTTTTCTGATATGACTACGTCGTTTAAATGATTGTTATCAAATTAATGCGTGATGGACTTGGTAGTTCTATACATGCAGACTCTATTTCTCCACCTGACATGGTCTATGGAGAAAATCATCTCATATTTTAGCTGTGTTATTTGGACACTTCTCTATGTGAAAAGTCAATAATTTTTAGTCTTGGCAGATTTTGATGATTCCAATCATTGATGATCATTGATGATGAAGATGGATCTCTGCAATCTGATTGGTCAATAACTAATTACCGGATGCATGATTTTGTCATAACCATGCATCCGGTAATTACCGGACGCATGATTTTTCCATGCATCCGGTAAATGAGGTTGACAGAGATTTTTCCCTTTTTTATTAGATTTTGGGGCCCATTCTATAAAACAGATGATGCACAGGTTTATTTCGTGGGTCAGTAGGATTGTGTACACGCGGTAGCTCTGAATTTTGCCCAAAACCCACTCGGCTTCGCCTCGTGGGTTCAGGCAATTCAGAGCTACCTTGTGTACACAATTCCTACTGACCCACTCAAACCTGTGCATCATTTGTATACTGGTTTATGAAAAACCAGTAGAAACCAGTAGACGCTCTTTACTGGTTTTGTATGGGAATTTTGACATGGGACGTTCATTCAATTTCTGCTGGAAATAACTTTAACAAACAACTAGTTGTTAGGATCAATAAAGTGGATAACCCCTTTTCTTATAAACCGGACGATTCGAACATTCCCTTGAGAATTCCACTTGTTGAATAATTTGACAATAATACAAACACTTAGTAAGGAGTTTGTGCTAGATTTCAGAAATGCATTAATATTATTATCACGTCTTCGCCGTGAGCTTTACCGTTTTTAAGACGTTTAATATAGTTATAGCTGCATTATGATATTATTCGGAGTAGGGTATAGATTTTAATCTAAGCAATGTGCCTATCCCCCCAAATGTTTAATCTAATATCATAGTTCTGAATATCCACCTGCATATGGTCTCTCCTTTCCCAATCGTTTGAAATAGCTTTAAAGATATCATGGATTTTCAATAATCCCGTTGCTTTCAATACCTAAACTCCAAAAATAAATGGATGGTTTCATGTTTATACCATCAACTGTGTCATCTATTCGAACAGTTCCCGTCTTTAATAGATCCTCAACATATCATTTTATTTCTCATACAATTTTTTTTGTATAACATACTTTATTAAACAATCAAATCATTAAAAGCATGTAAACATATATTCCTAGGATACTACCTGCCCGAGGGCAGGTAAGTACAAGGGCATTTAATACACATTCACAAATATGTTTATTATTTAAACACACACACACACACACACACACACACACACACACTACCACCACCACCACCACCACCACAGTCCATGTTGTTAATCTGCGCCGCACACACGTGTGTGTGTATAGTTCTGGCAGAAAATAAAAACAAACGTCCCGGGCCGCCGTGACTCGTGAGATATTCCCGAATTTGCCATGGATTGATGCCGTGCATATACCGTGCACTGCACCGGTAACCGAAGCATATACATAGGCCGGCTAGCAGCGCAGCATGCATGATGAATATGCGATATGCACGTGCACGTATATATTCGCGCGCGATATACGAATTTCTCATTGGTTGATTTAACGACACGACGTAATTCGGTCGAGCTTCTCATTGGTTGATTTAACGACACGACGTAATTCGGTCGAGCTTCTCATTGGTTGATTTAACGACACGACGTAATTCGGTCGAGCAGTAATTCGGAATTACGTCGTGTAGTAAATAATTACTACACGACGTAATTATTTATGTAGTGTAGTAATTGGAATTACTACACGACGTAATTATTTGGGTAGTGTAGTAATTCGAATTACTACACGACCTTAATTCATTTAACGTCGCGACATTAAATCGTTGGGCAGTAATTCGGAATTACGTCGTGTAGTTATTGGAATTACTACACTACCTAAATAATTACGTCGTGTAGTAATTGGAATTACTACACTACGTAATTATTTAGGTAGTGTAGTAATTGGAATTACTACACGACGTATATCCGGGTTAATGACGGTCTCCTGCTTCCATACCTGTCACCACAAAACGACCAATAAGTCGCAATGGGAGTTTCCACGTAAACAGCTGCAACCCTAAAAATAGCTTGGTTGGGATGGAAAAGTCGATTTTGGGTTTTCGGTATTTTCTGAAAGAACAACTCTTGATCTTCCATCTGTCAAAATTTGAGATTAAAATGAAAAATAGAAATATGTTTTTTCTTGGTTTTAAAATGATAACTTTTGCCTCATTGACATTGACATTGAAAAAAAAATGTCACTTTGCTGAGATTGTCCTTATCATAATCACGCTCTCAAACAACTGAGCATAACTTAAAGAATATTCAGTGTTAGACATTGAAACTTTGTAGTAGTGATAATCAATACCTTGTTAAAAATTGGGCCAAGGTTCAGCTCAAACCCATTGTTCCTTCATAGTGGTTGCTATGGGGTCTTAATTGCACCTTTTTGTGCCAAGGACAATGGCGCACGGTTCAGCACTCTTGAATGAACCCCTTTCTTTAGAGCCTGTAATCTCTGTTATCCAAATGATTATGCGTCTGACACCTTCACATTCTCTCTGTAATTTTAAAGGGTTAACTTGGTCCATACAAGTTGAGTTATATACCATTTTAAAGCTTAGAGTATAGGCTTCAAAGCTGCATAAACCCCCCCCCCCCCAAAATCCGACTTATTGGTCGTTTTGTGGTGACAGGTCACAAATAAAACACTGAAGAACGACTTGAAACATGGATGCCATATATGTGCAGGGTAAGATGTTTTTGACTTGCCATCAAATTTTGCTTTAAAAATCCATATTGTTGATTATTTTCACATTTCTCACAAAATATAAAACTGAGCTTTACTTAATGCTGCTTTTCTCATTTAAGCACAATGACTCAAACGGTCATTCCTTAACTGTCTGAAAGATTGGTAATTTCCTTTCAAATAAATTTTAAAACGTATTCCATAGACCTTGCGTTTTGTGTTATGGCTTGTGTTTGGTTTTAGTAAAAGAAATCTAAGCTGAATTAACACTTTAGTTATTCAAATATGTCCGATATCCTCTCATTGACAAATGAAATTACATGAGGCTTAGCTTAAACGGTTGTACAAATGGATCGACAATATCCAGATCAAATAATAAATCTATTGTACATAATTAGTACGCTTTTAAATGCATAGGTTTGGACTAGAAAACTTCGCTGAAGTGAAGATAAGAGAACTATGTACGGAATAGTTAGAGCTGCTTCGATTGCTTAAGCGTTGGGAAGGGGTAGATTGATTAGGCAAGGCTCGAAACAGTCAACCTTATCCTCCGTCCATATTTACCTCACCACATGTCCGTACTTCCCCACTTTTGGTCGGGGAATAGCGGACATCTATGACAATACTTTTTTGAAGATAACTTAAAAAAGAATACACTGTTTGCCTTTATCTATGCCAATATGATGGTATACCGAGCGAGCAAGGAGAGAATAAGAAGGAAGGATAAGAGACGAGAAAGGAGAGAAGGAGAAGGAAGGACAAGAGATGAGAGATGAGAGAAGAAGAAGGAAGGAGAAGTGACGGGCGAGGAGAGAAGAAGGAGGAAGGAGAAGAGACGAGAAAGGAGAGAAGGAGAAGGAAGGACAAGAGATGAGAGATGAGAGAAGAAGAAGGAAGGAGAAGAGACGAGCGTGGAGAGAAGAAGAAGAAAGGAGAAGAAATGACCGATGGGAGAACGAGAAGGAAGGAGGAGAGACGAGAGAGGAGAGAAGGAGAAGGAAGGAGAAGAGAGGAGAGAAGAAGAAGGAAGGAGAAGAGACGAGCGTGGAGAGAAGAAGAAGAAAGGAGAAGAAATGACCGATGGGAGAAAGAGAAGGAAGGAGGAGAGACAAGAGAGGAGAGAAGGAGAAGGAAGGAGAAGAGACGAGAGAGGAGAGAAGGATAAGGAAAGAGAAGACCACGTGCGTAAGAGACTCTGAACGCCCCTTAACCCGACATGTAGACTTGTGTGGTGGAAGGTCAATGCACTGGTCATCTAAGTATCCCTTTCCATCATCGTCTTCTTGACCCTTGCGAGGATCCATCTGATGGTAAGAGTCAGGGGCGAAGACAACGGGGGGGGGGGGGGGGGGGTGATGAGGGGGATCCATCCCCTCCACCTCACAAGGTGGGGAGGATGGCATGTACAATCATCCCCCCAGGTTTGGGGAATGATATTCGCTTACTTAATAAGTCACAATGATGATAATAATAGTACAAATAATAATTATAACAATTATAATATTAATATTAATAATTATGATGATGTTGTAAATTGGATTTTTCTTTTATGATGCTGTAGCTTCAACCATACTTAAATGATCCTCTTTAACACTTAATTCTCAGTCATATATGTTGTTTTTATAGCTTACACAAAAATAATGCCTAAGGTGTACAACTTTTCTATGTCTCACTCGACTTATGTGCCTACCTTGTCTTGGTACTCCTTCCCTCTCTTCATTGGCCATCTATTTCCCGCCTTTTTTAGGGGTATCACTAATGCTTCATTCAGGTACCCCCCCCCCCCCCCATTAGGGATTGCTTTATAGTTGAATGTGCATCATTGCACTTCTTTTGTTATCAGTTAGAGAGAGTGCCCAGTGACTCATGAGACTGGCACTAGCAGGGGCATTCCTGATACTGTATGTTGCTAGAGGAAGGTGCCTGCAGAAGAAGTTGCACATTGGAGGTGTAGAAGACTTCTGCAAGGAGTTCCCTGAAACCATGCTTATGTGAAATTGCATGCGGAAGATGCTGAAAAAAATGAGTTAATGTCGTACTGACCGGGGCTGTTTTGGCTTTCTGAAGATATGGAAGACGCCAATAAAGAAGAGCGAAACCTCAACTCTGCTTGTCGTGGTGTCATCGGCGTGAACCCTTTCAATGGTAATAATCCTCATCATTATTGTAATTGTGTTTATTGGTATTAGCCGCATTCACACGGTGAAAGCCAATTCAGACGGTAAAAAAGAGAAAAATCTTACAAGTATTTTGTGGTTATCTTGTGGTTTGTCCTCACTAAGCAAAAATAGCATAACTTTTTATCATAGAGATTTTGGGCAAAATAATTTGAGAGGATTGTTTCTCACCTTATCAACTAAATTCTGTGTGAAAATCACATTCATCCAATAAGTCATGCGTGAGTTGGCAAATTTAAGAGGCAAAAAACTTTTCAAAAGTCACAAGGGTAATTTTAGGTTTCTGTCATATGAATTTTGGATGAATTCCATATCTGGTGCATAACTTATGTCCCTTCATTGTTTATCATCCATCTCTCGATGCACCTACACATATCCCGACATTTAACCCATTGTTCTGGTTGAGTGAGCAACGTTTAAAAAATACTCATCCATCTTGGGTTTGAAACTTTTAAAAACCCTTTATTTTTGTGAAAAAATACAACTGTGTATTTTGACAAAGATGTAATATGACCTGTTATGTAAACATTAGAAGTCATTTTTGTGTCATGGTTGAGTGAATACACTTTAAAAATTGCACAAAAAATGTCAAAATGTACTGTTAAAACGGCATACATAATTACCCTTGTGACTTTCGAAAAGTTACATTTTTGCCTTTAAAATTTGCCTACTCATGCATGACTAATTGGATTAACGCCATTTTCACACAGAGGTTAGTCAATAAGTTAAGGAACAATCTTGCAAATTGTTTTGCCCAAAACCGCTTCGATAAAAAGTTATGCTATTTTTCTTATAGGGGGGGGGGAGGTTTACTTTTTTTGTTGTGTTTAGAAAACAAAAACACGTGGTGAGTTCGCTAAGCAGGAGGCCTTGTCTTCCTTAACTTTTTAAGGGGAAAATATATGTGAGTGTGTCACTTACATAATTCGCAGCGTGAATTGATTTTCGGATTCTAAAATGGCTCATAATAAGAAGTTGAAAACATCAAAGATCACATCTTTTTCAAGCACAATGAGAAAGAAGAACATGATGATGAACAGCCGTCTACATCAAAATCGGATGATCTCGGAGATAGGCCTGTTCTTCCGGAAGTTCAACCAAGAGAAAGTGCCGTTGAGGGTGATGGAGCATCTGAGGCGAAAGATGATGATGAAACTGATGCCGGTTTTGACGACTGGGTTAGCCCCAATCACCCCCTTCCATTCCAGTACTAGAAACTAAAAAAAAATGGATTTTTTAATAGCTAAATTTAATTTTAACTAGTTTTACAAATGCTACGTAGGAAGACAAAGTTATGTACGTATGAATAAAAAAGCTAATCAAGTAATCGAACATTAGTAATATCAAATATCACTTGGTTCAATTCGTAAATAAAACTAAACGTACCAGCAATTAACGAATAGCATTGGGGTTTTCACCAAAGGACAATAATAAAGACAAATCAGACAATAAAAATCATGAACATCCATGTAAATAAATGAGTGACAAGATCATTGTAGAATCTTGTTTTCATGATTTTCCATGAAGGGTCAATTATTTTTTTTTATTTACACATGCAATATTGGTTTAATAACGAGCTTGATCAGTACTATTTTGTTTATATAGGCCTACATAAAAAACAAATGCAAGACACTTCCCAGTGTGATGGCACATCATTGCTGAAGTCAAATTCAGTCCGATCTATCATTGTCTATGTGCCTGTACAGCTAATTGACTGCAATGAATAACAACCAATAGTCACATTCAACCAATCCTGTGCGCCTGTAGAGTGATTGACTTAACTGAGGTGTACTATCACAGCCCCAATGCTGCCATCTGTTGGATACAAATGGGATATGTCCATAAACCTCTAGAATGACCACATTTCACTACAGTTACTACCTACGGGATCTACCGAAACCGAGGAACTCGCAAAGATTGTTATCGATCAATAAATTGGATATCGCCTGTCCAGTAAAAATGACTACATACTACATAAGCAGCTCTCAACTAATCAAATTGCATAGATTTGTCTACCCATTCTATTATACGAGCCTACACAACGACGCTTAGCTAAATAGTACAAAGGAGGATCAGTAGCGCTTTGAAGGTCTCTTCAACATTGGAGTTAAGACATTGGATAACTACAAGGCAGCGAAGATGGTGCTTAAGATGAAGGCTTTTACAGTTCTTATTCTGCTCTTTGCTCTCTCTATGTCTGCATTTCGCGCAGAAGCGGATGGAGTGCACCGTACATCTAAATGTAAGAAATGTGTCTTTTATTCTTCTATGAATCCCCCTTCGATTATTTATGTCACTTTTTCTTTTCTTCCTGTGTTCCTTTTTCCTTATCTTTCTTTCTATTCATGGAATTGAATCTATAGTCCGGGAGCCCAGAAGATTTATTCATGTGAAAAGGGCCGGAACAACTGACCCCATAGGTCGAAAGGATATACCCTGGACATTACAAAAATGCTGGCAAGGTGTACCCGATGCTTTTCCCCCCAAATCACCATAAATGTGACGTCACTACCGGAAAGCCTTTTTTCAAAAATGGTTGGAATATAATACATGGTACCATCATAACAAACGTGTTAACACACATTTTGTTATGCCCAATTATCAAACTTGATTGGTATAGTTTGGTTGCCTAGTAAATGTGCAACATCATCATTGACTTGTTTTGGCAATGACAGCTCCATGGGCGACGTCGACGACGACGATATGTCGCGACGACGTTAGCAAAATGCAATACTTTTTTTCGTTTTTTGTGCTCTTTTTCAATTAAAACTTTTTCAGTTCTTGTAGTTCGCAAACCATTCCAAATATCTATTTCAAACTTAGTTTGCTGTGTTTGGCATTTCTCAAGCTTTTCAACACATATAAGCATGTGACATTCGGTGACGCTTATGGCCATCTCCTGACCAATAATACAGCGTAACGTTTTGGTAGAATGCACGTAAAAATCGGACAAAATACTGCGTACGTCCTATACACGCGTATATTCTGAATACGTGCTACTCTTTGGTTAAAACGTTTTAAATCCTTGTAATTCAAGAACCATACCCCAGATTTCCTTTCAATTTGGTCTGATGTTTTTTGGCATTTCTTCCGCTTTTCAAAACATATATGGATGTTAAATATTTTCGCACCTATGATCATATCCTGACCAATAATGTAACGGAGCATTTTGAAAGAATTGCGTGAAATCGGACAAAATATTGCGTATTAACTGCATACATGTACATTCCGTATGCGTGTTACTTTTCGGCTGAAACTGTTTAGATCCTTGTACTTCAGGAACCATACAACATATGACTCTCCGACATGTTCTGGTGATTTCAGCATCCCTTCCACCTTTCAAAACATATATTGATGTTACATATTATCACGCTTATAGTCATCTACTGACCAATAACACAATGTCACATTTTGGAAGAATGAGCGTAAAATCCGACAAAATACCGCATATGTTCTATAAAGGCGTATAATTTTGGATACGTGTTACTCTTCGATTGAAACTTTTTAAAATCATTGTAATTCAAGAACCGTTCCATATATTTCCTTTCAATTTGTTCTGATATTTTTGGCTTTTGTTCCGCTTTTGAAAACATATATGGATGTTACATATTGTCACACCTATGGTCATCTCCTGACCAATAAGGTAACGAAGCATTTTGAAAGAATTGAGTGAAATCGGACAAAATATTGCGCATTAAGTGCATAAATGTATATTCTGTTCGCGTGTTACTTTTCGGTTGAAACATTTTAGATCTTTGTACTTCAAGAACCATACAACATATTCCTTTTCAACATGTTCTGGTGATTTTGGCATTCCTTCCACTTTTCAGAACATATATTGATGTTGCATATTATCACGTTTATAGTCATCTACTGACCAATAACATAATGTCACTTTTTGGAAGAACGAGCATAAAATCTGACAAAATACTGCTTACGTTTTATAAACGCGTATAATTTGGGATGCGTGTTCTTTCCGGTTGATTTTTTTAAAATCGTTGTAATCCAAGAACCGTATCACAAATTTCCTTTTAGTTTGTTCTGATGCTTTTGGTTTTTGTTCCGCTTTTCAAAACATATATGGATGTTACATATTGTCACACCTATGGTCATCCCCGGACCAATAATGTAACGGAGCATTTTGGAAGAATTTAGTGAAATCGGACAAAATTCTGCGTATTAATTGCATACGTGTATATTCTGTACGCGTGTTACTTGATGGTTGAAACTTTTTTAGATCCTTGTACTTCAAGAACCATACAACATATTACATTTCGACATGCTCTGATGTTTAAGGCATTTCTTTTGCCTCTCAAAAAATGGATGTTACTCATTGTCACGCTTATAGTCATCTCCTGAACTAATAGCATAAAGTAACGTTTCGGGAAAATGAGCGTAAAATCGGACACTGTGCACTGTGTACATTAATGTATTAATACATGGCAGATTGTGAACATAGCCATAACCTTCCCTCCAAAAGTACCAAAGTATATGACCAGACCCGGTGGTCACGGCAGAATGGTTCCACCATGATAAGGGCCCGTAATGATGATAGTAACCCAAATTTTTGACTCAGTTGCCTGCGTGGTATGTGCGCAATAGCTCACGTGCTCATCGACGACGAAGGCGTGCAGCGGCCATGTCTGTTTTGGTGTTGAAATTTCGCATGTACATGTATCATAATCAGTTTGACATGCTCCGTTCACACTATAATTAAATATGGACCACATGTAGGTGCCCTGTTAATCGTGATTGTGGTAAGGATTATGGGGCCACATTACGGGAGCGTGACAACATTCCAAATTATTGTTAGATTTCATGACCGCTTTAAATTGTTTTGAAATTATGAAATAGTTAGGATCAAATCCGTTATGATGCAAACGGTTCAGTAATGATTCGTTTATAATTTCCTGACTAGCATATATTAGGGTGCAGGGTGATCCTTCTTCAATGCATGATTTTGAGTTTGTGATCAAGGGGGTTTTATGATTTATATCAAATCGACGACCCAAAAGCCATGATTATGAATTATAAAATACTGCGGGGTTTTAAGTAAACAAATATTCGAACTGTTACACGTACGTGAACGAAATGCTTGATCGTTGGTAAATAATGATGTGTCTGTGTTTTACAATTATAGCCTAAGCTGGAGCTGGAAGTATAGTTTGGCCACCACACACATTGTCACACCTAAATAGATTTACAGCACTTTTGAAGAATGTAAAAATGACTTTTCGAAAGATTTCCGGAATCTTGTCAAACACTCTTGGTTTGCGTCAGTTTGGCAATTATGCTCGTGAAAGCAAAATATCTACTGGAGGCTCACATCTAACATGTCTAATGTGTTTGTGAAATTAATCTGTCAAATAAATACATGCCAAATTTAACTACAAGCTCAAAAAGATATTTCAAATATAATTACATTTCGCAGACGTCGCTATTTCACGTCTCCGTCGCCAATATCACCCTGAGCGTCGCCATTGCCAACACACATGCTTGGGTAGTTGCGCCCATACACTAGGCGACCGACATGGCAGAGTTAAACCAAACTGAGTAATCTAAAGAAATTGTACAATGTAACATATTGTATGATGTTACTACATGTATGTACATGCACCATTTTGCTTTATTGCGCAAATAAAAAAGAGATGTTCGTGTAGTTGATGTTGGCGGGGAGGCCACGGTTGTATGCACGACCCGGCATGCAGCAACTCATTTTTGTGAAACGGTCATCGACAAAATAGAATATACTTTGTCATTATTCGGCCGTCAGTCTCAAATCCTAACCAACTAAGGTTTTACCAAAGTAATATTTTGTTTCTAATTGCTACCAGCCAAAACTTCATAGAAGCTCCGAATGCTTTTTAGATGCAATATTTTGACACAGTTAACACCAAAATCCCTTGAAAATGAGAAAAAACTGCTTTTCGCCGAGGGTACGGCAACCGGCTGCCGTCGTCAACGTCGAACAGTGCTCATCCATCGCCAGGAAAAAAAACTGAATGTCGATATTGCCCTTGAAAAGACAAGCGAAGTGAACAAAATTAGATATTGTAACTTGTAAATATATATACATGTATATATTTTAATTTTAGTACCTTCATATACCCTCCACCGGTCTTTCCTGTAGTGACGCCACAAATAAAAATTGGGTCATTTGGGACATGTTGGAGGGTAATCTACGAGATGTCCGCTATAATTTATGTAATTTCCTCATCGGCATATTGGTTAACACACTCCAACCCAACCCAAACCGTCAGGGTTGTGTAAAACTCGAGGAAAGTGATTCATTCAGCTAGATCTCGTATAATGAGCAACATACTTAGTTTGTCTTACTTGCACACATTATTTTGCATAAATTGATACGATGACCCGTAGGTGTACACAAGCTTGATCACAAATATCGTTATACGCTCATAGAGACGACGACAACTGAAGCTTTAAACAAAGTATCGTGAAGTTTATAATACAGAGAATGATATATCAAGCGAAGGACTCTCAATGGAGGGAAGGATTGTAAAATAAACGCCATATCTTATACGATATTAAGCGGATTCTTCCAAAATGTTGCATTTCAGTATTGGCCAGGAGATGACCATAAGGCTAGCGTTGCAATATGCAACATCCATAAACACCAGAACGAGTCCGAAAGATAGATTGTGGATTTTTTTGTAACTATTTTTTATAACTATTTTTTGTAACTAAGTTACGCACATCCAGCATAATTTTGTGGTTTTGTAGTTTTTAATGGACACATATAAAACGTATACGCAGTGATTTGTCCGATTTTACTTTGAAAAAACCTTACGTTATGTTATTGGTCAGTGAATGACCATTAGCGTGACAATATGTAAGATCCATATATGTTTTGAAAGGTGGAAGGGATGCCAAAATCACCAGAACATGTCGGAAAGTAATATGTTGTATGGTTCTTGAAGTACAAGGATCTAAAAAAACTCCAATCCAAAAGTAACACACATGCAGAGTATACACATATGCAGATACGCAGAATTTTGTCCGCTTTTACGCAATTCTTCCAAAATGCTCCGTTTCATAATTGGTCACGAAATGACCATAGGTATGACATTATGTAACACCCGTATATGTTTTGAAAATTGCAACAAATGTCAAAAACATAAGAACAAACTAAAAAGAAATGTGTGGTACGGTTCTTGGATTACAACGATTTAAAAAAGTTTCAACCGAAAAGTAGCACGTATCCAAAAATATACGCGTGTATTGAACGTAGCAGTATTTTGTCGGATTTTACGCTCGTTCTTCCAAAATGTGACATTATCTTATTGGTCAGTAGATGACTATAAACGTGATAATATATAACATCAATATATGTTTTGGTAGGAGGAAGGAATGCCAAAATCACCAGAGCATGTCGTAAAATAATATGTTGTATGGTTCTTGAAATACAAAGATCTAAAATGTTTCAACCGAAAAGTAACACGCGAACAGAATATACATTTATGCAGTTAATGCGCAATATTTTGTCCGATTTCACTCAATTCTTTCAAAATGCTTCGTTACCTTATTGGTCAGGAGATGACCATAGGTGTGACAATATGTAACATCCATATATGTTTTCAAAAGCGGAACAAAAGCCAAAAATATCAGAACAAATTGAAAGGAAATATATGGAACGGTTCTTGAATTACAATGATTTTAAAAAGTTTCAATCGAAGAGTAACACGTATCCAAAATTATACGCCTTTATAGAACATATGCGGTATTTTGTCGGATTTTACGCTCATTCTTCCAAAATGTGACATTGTGTTATTGGTCAGTAGATGACTATAAGCGTGATAATATGTAACATCAATATATGTTTTGAAAGGTGGAAGGGATGCTGAAATCACCAGAACATGTCGGAGAGTCATATGTTGTATGGTTCCTGAAGTACAATTATCTAAACAGTTTCAGCCGAAAAGTAACACGCATACGGAATGTACATGTATGCAGTTAATACGCAATATTTTGTCCGATTTCACGCAATTCTTTCAAAATGCTCCGTTACATTATTGGTCAGGATATGATCATAGGTGCGAAAATATTTAACATCCATGTATGTTTTGAAAAGCGGAAGAAATGCCAAAAAACATCAGACCAAATTGAAAGGAAATCTGGGGTATGGTTCTTGAATTACAAGGATTTAAAACGTTTTAACCAAAGAGTAGCACGTATTCAGAATATACGCGTGTATAGGACGTACGCAGTATTTTGTCCGATGTTTACGTGCATTCTACCAAAACGTTACGCTGTATTATTGGTCAGGAGATGGCCATAAGCGTCACCGAATGTCACATGCTTATATGTGTTGAAAAGCTTGAGAAATGCCAAACACAGCAAACTAAGTTTGAAATAGATATTTGGAATGGTTTGCGAACTACAAGAACTGAAAAAGTTTTAATTGAAAAAGAGCACAAAAAACGAAAAAAAGTATTGCATTTTGCTAACGTCGTCGCGACATGTCGTCGTCGTCAACGTCGCCCATGGAGCTGTCATTGCCAAAACAAGTCAATGATGATGTTGCACATTTACTAGGCAACCAAACTATACCAATCAAGTTTGATAATTGGGCATAACAAAATGTGTGTTAACACGTTTGTTATGATGGTACCATGTATTATATTCCAACCATTTTTGAAAAAAGGCTTTCCGGTAGTGACGTCACATTTATGGTGATTTGGGGGGAAAGCATCGGGTACACCTTGCCAGCAATACATTTTTGTAATGTCCAGGGTATATCCTTTCGACCTATGGGGTCAGTTGTTCCGGCCCTTTTCACATGAATAAATCTTCTGGGCTCCCGGACTACTAGTGCCATTACAATCATCTGACAAAAGTTTGCCAAAGTTAGCCTTAAAAACATCTAAACATACATTAAGATTCTAATGAATAAGGTCTACCGTAGCAAAGGTCCGAAGTGGATACCGATTTAGTATAGGATTAAGTATTAGTGAACGCATGTACACTTGAAATGAAATTACTAGAAATAAAGGTAGAATGGGCAAAGTGCAGGCTGACATTGTTTCATGTATGGATGTGTCGTGGTATAACGGTTATGAACGATGACTGAAAGTTCAAGCTCATCCACTGTTACAGCAAATATACTTCATCCACTTTACTGCTATAATTACGTATCAGTATCAGGTAGGAATGGCATGAGTGCGCCTTACTAGCTACCATGATGCTAAATGATCCCTTGGGATTAGACAGGTGTCTCAAAGACTTACAAGCATCCCAGCATGGCCGGCTAATCATAGTCCGTAGAGATGATACTAATTCATATTAGACGTTATATAGATATTATCATTACTGTCACATTTACAGATCTGCCATACATTGGTTGTTATCCGCGTGACTGTATTAAGGAATCAGTGCCACATCGCGGCAATTGGAGTCATCCCGATGATTGTACACAGACATGTACTGAACTAACTACAAACTACGCCATGTACGCAGGGCTTACGGAAGGAACACTTTGCCTCTGCGGGAAGTTCGTGTGCGAACAATCAAATCAGACTGGTGATGATAAATGTGGACTACCGTGTCCATTAGATCTTAATTACGGGTGTGGTGGCTTGAATACGACTCAGATTTATGGCACCAACGGTAAGGGAGTAAAGGAGTATCGAAAGTAGCAGGAGTATGGTGGTTGTAGTAGGTCTAGTAGCAGAAGTAGTAGTAGTAGTAGTAGTAGTAGTAGTAGTAGTAGTAGAAGTAGTAGTAGTAGTGGTAGTAGTAGTAACAGCAGCAGCAGTAGCAGTGGTAGTTGTAATAATGATAATAATAATAATAATAATAATAATAATAATAATAATAATAATAATAATAAAAATAATAATAATAACAACAATAATAATAATGATAATAACAATAATAATGATAATAATAATAATAATAATAATAATAAAAATAATAATAATAATAATAAAAATAAAAAAAAATAATAATAATCAGTTCTGGTATAGCGCATAACACATAGCTACGCATGTCCCTCTGCACTAAATGAAATTAGAAAGTAAGTAAAGAGTGTTGGACACTGAGTTAATTACGGGTTAAACAGATACTTTTTAAGGAAGTCTTAAACTTATCTAAATCATGTATATTTCTCATATGATTTAAAAGTGCATGTAATCGTATTAATAGAAGAAGTAGTAGTAGTAGTAGTAGTAGTAGTAGTAGTAGTAGTAGTAGTAGTAGTAGAATTAGTAGTAGGCCTATAGTGGTAGGAATAGTAGAAGTAATGATTCAGTACATGTGGCATAGTAGTAGTCTTAAAAGAATTAGTGATAGATACACTAGCATTTCAAGTTATCGTAAATGTAGTAGATGGCATACGTCTTGTAATGGTAGTGGTGACATCAAAGGAGTACTTAATAAAATATATCAGTTTGTCAGTCACGAGAACATTGTTTAACGCTTGTTCTAGAAACTACCCATTTACCATAGCAACCTGCGAAGATGATTATAAATATTTATGTATCATAAGAATGAGAAAAACTTAAAAAACGTGATATTGGTATTTTTGAATTCTTTCTATTGTGTATCAGTATGATATGTGTTTTATTGCCAATAGTCAGATTAGCTGTAGTTGAGTGGCAATCCTTATACTTGGTGTCGTCAGCATTTCGAAAATCCTAGCATTCCAGCCAATCAATGCTGGTGCTATTCTACAAGCAGTACTTCCCTTAATAAGTTAGCAAGCTGCTATCTTGTCAATTTATCATGTCATTGTATGTGGTTAGCCTTCACACACTCTAAATCATTTAACTCCAAAGGCTGATTTTATTAATTTGTATTGAATTGAATTGCGTTGGTTTCTTTACTCTACCCTGGTCGTATGACTTACCTTGAGTTGGTACTGCAGACACTAGCACGATGCCTACACCACCGAGTCCATTCAGCCTCAGAGGTGAGATCCATAACAAACAGCACATGATACATGAACATGATGAACATAATGGCAAACAGTGTATCAAAACGGAACTAACTTTATGGAAGCCAAATAAATCGTTTGATTCTATACTCAAATCATTGATTTTCATCAAAGAATCATATCAGTGGTCGATTCCAATTATTCGTTGTAATTTCTATGTAGACAAAATCAACACACCATAGTGCTTCCGAGGACAAAATCAATAATAACAAATCAATAATAATGTTTCATCATGTTCATTTTGTTTTTAATCCGCCTCCCATAAAGTTAATCCAGATTTAGTACACTGTTTGCGGTAAACCTCTGTTCAGAATACAGGCCAATGCATTTATTTTAGACATTACTGAGGTGAGATCCATAACAAACATCACATTATACGTGATAAACATCGTGCATTTATTGCAGTAAAATATTTCAAACTTTGACTCGTACCATTCTCTGACCAAACGTTTGGGTAATGTTTCTCTCTGGCATGTTCAGATAAGTGAAGTCAAATGTCAGAGCAAACTTAAATTAAATTATGCCACAAAGAGCTCGTGTGACTGTTTATGTTTATCATTTTGTCATCTTTTCTAAATTATTCTTTTAATATAGAATTACTTGAATGATGATAAAACTGCCATTATTTTGTCGATGTAGCAGGAAGAGTGAGATTGACTTAGGTATGACTCATGTTCTAATATACCAACAACTACAACATCCTTATAGATTATGGAAACAGCACCAAGCTGATAACTTGATGCTTAAAGTGACAACAATACAACTTGCGGAATCTGCATTATAAACATTGCGACTGGTATTGCTATAACGACAGGTGAAAAGATGCGCACGCTCATCTGCGCTCCATAAAGTTATCTTTAAAACAATGAAACACTATGAGAAACATCAGAAATGTCAATTAGTGATTAGGATGAATAGAGATTGAATCCGTTCGGATCCAAACTTCTCCCACATTTGAATTGTGCATGAGAATTGTAATGTTAACTTTTTGCTGTTCAATAATAAAATAAGTGACAAAAATAGACAATGCAAGACTATCTCCATTGGGAGTCGAACTTAGTTTCCTGACTTTGTAGACAACATTACAAGCACACGTATATGGCGTAGCTAATTTGTCTGATTTTGATTAAAAAAGAAATCTGATGACACGTGATGTAGCCGCAAAACATTTTGATTTTATTACACAGCTATCTTCCGGATCTTTGGGATATGCATCGGAGCGCTTGTGATTGCTGTGATCTGTTTTACCTTTGCGAAGTACGCTCGAGCATGCAGGTAATGTAGAAAAGCAGTATGAGATGTCGTCCTCCTCTTGTTTTGTACCTTCTTCACCTGCTCCATCTTTCCTCTGTTTCCAACCTTTCGTCTTAATTTGCTTTTTCATCCTTTTCGTTTTCTCCTTTTCGACATAATTCGATTATATTTTCCTACTCATGCTTTTCTACACTAAAGGGATAGTTCACCCTGAAGATAAATTGGTTTCAATAAAAGCAGAAACATGGAAGAAACATATAAGTGAAGGTTTGACGAGAAACGGGCAAGGGATTTGACACTTCAATTTTGTGACATCACGTTTGGGGTGCTCTTCCATACTAGTATGCTGTGTACAGAATAATTCCATAAATTGCTTTTTTCATACATGTATGTGTGTAAGAACGAGTTTTTATTGATGTATCAATTGCACCGGTAAAACGATGCACATCATTTTCCAGAATACGGATTTTCGAAGGAAAAATTTGCACACAATATATGGGAGATCACCTTGCACGTGACGTCATATACTCAATACTTTAAAAGATCATATATTTCTTATCCTTTGACGGACTTTCATAAAACCTTCACTAATATGTATCTTTTATGTGTCTCCTTTTATTGACACCAACTTAATTTCAGGGTGAACTATCCCTTTAATACTTTTACTTCTCCCAATCATGGTAATTTCTATTGATCTTCCTTTTATTCTTCATTCTCGTCTTCATGGTATGGTATTTATTTGTTATATCTGTATTATTCGTTATTCATTATTTATTCATATTGTGCAATTGTTTCTTTAACATTTTTAATATTGTCACTTTAGGATCTTTAACAACCTTGCAGTTTTTCATTTTTAGATTCCGAACTCCAAAAGTTTCCAATTCCTATCCTTTTCCTCTTCTCCCTGTTTTCCCCTTTTCACACCCCTGTCTCACGTTTGTCGATGTATTACCATCTTTTTCATAATCTGATAACATTAATTCTTTATTGTGATCTTCGGTTACATGTTCTTTTTTTAATTTCATATTCATGTGTTTTATCGATATGTCCCTTTGAGCTCGTGATAGATGTATAAACATAATATATACAATAACATGAAAATGTTTAAAATACTAACATGATCTAATGTTCTATCATTTTGTTACGACATATTCAGCTTCAATACTTATATTAAACGGCATAACTTTGAAATAGACAAGTAATATCTTAGGCCTATATTACTGAACGTTTCTATTTTTTATATCACATCCAGAAATCAGTCGAACCCTCGGTCTGCTTCTCTATCTTCCCCGCAACGCCGACCAGCCGGGGCAGCCCGGACCGGCTGCAGGCAGAACCTGTACAGTGATGCGAGCTACAATCACATAGATGGCCGAAATATGGCCCACGGCCCGCCATCATTGGGACTTACTTTTGTACCATCTAACATGTCTAATGAATACGACCACACGGCCTCCCTGAACCGTATTCGCACACTAACTCGACAGCCGATGCTTCATCTCGATACAGAACCAGGCGAAGTAGCATGCGGGAACGATGGGGCTAAGAGACCGGCTTACTCCGGCGGAGCGACAGGGAAGTGCGACCCCGTGGGTTCCTGGGGGGAGGAGTACAGCTATTGTGATGTGAAAGATGGGTGGGGCTTGGGGAAGGTGGGGTATGAGTCGGAGTGTCGGGGCGGATCAGCCAGCATGCCTCGGAAAGGGTTGAGAGAGGGCTGTACACACGGTGTCCGTGATGGGACCTTGAAACAGCCGGGAGGATCCTTGAAAGAACGGAGGCCCCTGCCAACACCCAATCAAGAAGACGTGTTCTACCACTCGCTAGAATCGACTATGCCAGGTACCGATGATGACGCCGGCGATGACGGGGGAAGTTCATCAACTAATCGGCCACACAACGCAGTCATGCGAGTGAGAGCGGCGCATGGATCGGAGTTTGCCCCGAACCAGGGCGGCAACAAAGGAAGTTTGCAGGGGCCTGGAGCCAAGAAACATGCACCGCGCGGCATGCACGACCTGGACGGCAAAAACGTCGACCCACCGACTTTGTACCATACGCTCGAACCGACATGGGGCGATGTCGATGTACACGATGAAAGCAGTGATGCCGGCGGAGTAGGAGCCGCTGCTTCGAGTCGGGTTTATTTCACTCTCGAGCCTCATATGGAGAAAAAGAGCAGTTCCGGCCACCAACACCAGTCTCTCGATCACTTCTATAGGAGCGCCAGGCACAACCGCGCACGGCGTCAGCGGTCGCAAGGGTGTCGCCAGCCCTGGACTGCCGGCGAGGAGGCGGCTGGACGTCCCGCTGAAGGAGCTCCACCAGGTGGAGACCTTGGAGTATGACTATGCTAGATGCCCCCAGCAAAGTCTCTTGGCCAACCGTCCCGGCTGGCGGGTGAAGGGTGAAGGTGACGTTGACAGCGAGGACGACTACGGAGACGCGAGCATGGTCGACAATGTCATCTACCAGCCGACGAGCAACTGAAGATGACATCGTCACGGAGACGACAACCTTAATTTGCACAATGATGATGTACACATACTCCTGTGTATCAGTGAGTAATCGCGACCCAGACCATACAGTGCACTGAGCATAGATGTAATTAAACTTCCATGTTACGCATGATAACCTGTCACATCGGTCAAGAGTATTGTAGGCTATTGAA
The DNA here is from genome assembly GCA_963669155.1 of Arbacia lixula. Lineage (NCBI taxonomy): Eukaryota > Metazoa > Echinodermata > Echinoidea > Arbacioida > Arbaciidae > Arbacia > Arbacia lixula. The sequence goes on from OZ022586.1 coordinate 272,418, forward strand.
TCGCTTGTTTTGTATGTTAAACAATAAACATGCCACCACACGATATGATATCAATATAGGAAAAACATATTCATTATCTTAACCATGTTTACTATGATTTGACAAACGTTACGTGTCCGTCTGTTTATTTGAAATTATATTTTTCCCGTGATTTTCCACTCAATGCATGGAGATACTTGACTTGTATTTTTCCAACCACTGTAAATGTGCTCCCAGATTGCTCTAAGAAGGTGTATTTACTTTATTGTTCGTATTAATTTTCGCATAATTGAAACTGTTGTCGATCACCTGCAATTCGTAACTCCTTTTTTACGGCCGATCATTCCTTCACAGTATCATGAACGTGCGTTTCGTTAGTACAGTATATTCATTGGTCCACCACGAGCCCGGGGTGACACTAGCTGACTAGCGCTAAATGATAATTCGCATAAAGAGTATTGCCGATTTGATGATCGTATGGCCGAATCGGGTGAATATTTATTACTTGCTGCGCATGATGCTGTATACATGGAACGGATATATCCGCTGGTACAAATAGAGACTGCTCTAATGACAATGGCTAAACGATGAAGGCAATGGCTGATCTCAAAACAATACTAGTATCACGAAGCCGCATGCCACGGGATAGTAGTATTCTTTTGAGATATCACCGCAGGCCTAACATGGAATAATGCCCCGAATGTTGGAGCAGTATTTGTTTTATGTAGATTAGTATAAATTGGTATCTTTTTTCAAAAAATACATTATTTTGTAACGATGATGATACCAATAACTCAAAGAGTCATTGATGATTTGAAGAACAACATTTCTAACACTAGTACAAAACTTCGATTAAACTTCATAAAAAAATTGTCAAAATGGACATGCACTTTTATCTATGTTTTGTCAAAAGTGTTTATTTGTTAAGACGCATTCGACCTGTCATTACATGTCGCACAGTAAATGTTTATTATTAGTCTATTATGCAATGTAAACTTGACTACTGAAGTGATATTTCGGAAAGTGCAGCAAAAGTTGCAAAGAAGAGCTTTGCGAATTATCCTAGATTTTGATTGGAAATATCCAACCGATTTACTATTTCACTTGTTGAAGATTGATAATTGATAAATTGACAATAAGGAAAAAAGTCGTGTTCTATCAAAATTCATCAAAATGATACATGGAATGTCTCCCTATATCACTCGTAAATATTTATAAATATTGGTAATTATGGGCTTAGGAAAACAACCCTGCTATTAGACTTGCCGCTGCCTCGTACAAATACAACAACAAAAAAGTCTTGCTTATTGAGGAGCCAAGTGTGAAATTCGTTACCTAAGGAAATTAGAATCTTCTAGAATTTTAATCAACTTAATACTGTCATCAACGTTTTACTTGCCTTTGTGGATATCTGATTTTTGTAAAGCATATAGTTCTTCTGATCTAAGCATGCAATAATAGCACAATTATAGCAAATTATGATTTGTTTTTATGTTTCTTTAATACGTGTAGATGTTTTCTCTTTTAAATGACTACATGTCTCGTACAAATACAACAACAAAAAAGTCTTGCTTATTGAGGAGCCAAGTGTGAAATTCGTTACCTAAGGAAATTAGAATCTTCTAGAATTTTAATCAACTTAATACTGTCATCAACGTTTTACTTGCCTTTGTGGATATCTGATTTTTGTAAAGCATATAGTTCTTCTGATCTAAGCATGCAATAATAGCACAATTATAGCAAATTATGATTTGTTTTTATGTTTCTTTAATACGTGTAGATGTTTTCTCTTTTAAATGACTACATGTGTATACCTTCTTTTTATATGTTTGTTTTTATATTTCAATATGTCATTTTGATATTGTGTAATTTTCATTTATTATGTGTGATGTTTTTTAGTTGTACGCCATCCTGACGAAAAGCCAACGGGTGAGTTGGGCACTTTTGCTTAATTTGCCCCGAAACCTACTCAATTAAATACAACATTTCAAGCATAAGCACAAATTGTATATCTTACGTATCATTGAGTCATATTTGTCTTCTGAATATATCCAATAATACTTCATGGATGTCGGAGTCATAGTATGACTATGATCAGTACTAGCGTTAATTTTGTCCACTAATTTATCCCACAGATATGACAGAGGCACAACTTTCCGACAATCACAAAACTAGTGTATGAAAGTGTATGGAAAGACGGTACAAACATAACAATCAACATGACTGACAGTGAAGTATACGGTGAAGGGTGCCGGTGGTGATAAAAATTTGTGCTATCACATAATACCGAATAGTCATTTTGATAACTTTTTCTCTCTATCACATAAATGTGCACGTTGGATTGAGTTTGATTGAGGAAGTGATTCCTTCGTTTGTTTAATGGACATTGAAATGATTAAAAGAAGCCTGAATTGCACTTCGAAAGCATCAATTATGAATAAAAATGAAAATGAGTACTTTCTCTACTACGAGCGGACGTGTTTAATGAAGCTAAAGGCTCATAAATTTGTTCAGTTTCACTTTCTAAAGCACAGGATGAGATGACACATAATTAGCTCTTCATTTGTCTTGTTTGTTCTATTCTTTTGTCCCTTATAGTACACG